>JADDOH010004038.1:0-134820 GCA_016648135.1 Agrypnia vestita | reverse complement strand
ATGGCTCAAAACTATCACATAACAAAAACAGGACAATCCCGACTAATTTACAATGGATAAAAACCAAATAACGACCTGCCACAACAGACCAAACAACTGACCATTGACAATATTTTAAATAAAAAAAATACAAGAAAACACATTTTAAACAGTATACTATACAGCAACCTGTTACGGGTTCAAACGGGGGATGTTACAGAAAAAACTTCCTCATTTGCCCGTACAGATATTATTACCGATCGAACACATTCCAGACCAGGAAGAAACAACGGGCGGCCAGGAACGAACCAGCGCCCACGTCAGGCCGATAAGATCTACATGTAGGATACAAGTATTATGCTCGCAGTCAGCAGCCAGCCTCCTTCCTTTGTGCCAGGAAACATCACGATCTCTGTAGGGGAGCGAGATGAGAAGACACGGCTTCTATGATAGTAATTATCTCAACCATTAAGGTGGCCGTAAAGCCTACGAGAACTACGAAGGAATAAAAGGACTCCACCTATTGGCGAAAGATGAAATTCCTCCGGCAGAACTTGAAAAAATAGAGAAATAAATATGTACCTACATAAATACTTGACGATTAATCGGTGCCATGAATGGTTTGAGCGTTGTTTAAATAACGTTTCCGAACTGTTAAAAAACAACATGAGAACACATAAACGAAAAATAAACGGAATGTCTAAACTATAATATATTTATTCGCGACCATTATTTATTTATGGTAAAATTATTACAGCGAGCGCCTTAATTTATTAACCAAAGTGAAAGTAATTCGATAACTGATATAACTGCGAGAAATCAAAACTATTTTAATTATTACATATTATGATGTTTTTTAAGAGAGTATAGCACTTTAAAATTGAATAAAGTACAAAAACCGTAGTAATGGCCATTGTATTGGCTTTATTGGAATGATTATTTTATGCCATTAGGGTTTAAATATTATTAGGATACAACGATTTTCGAAATAAATTTGCACAATTTGTTACGTTATTCTGGCGAGACGTTTTGTCTTAGCTGTGGCTAAAGAAGGGTGCCAATTCAAAAAACAAACCTCAGAAAAATTCTATACTTAAATACTAATGGCATAAAATTATCTATTTAATGAAGCCAATACCATGGTCATTACCAATATTTTATGTGTTTTATTTCATTTTAAAGTTTTTACAATATTGATTTTTATTATATTATTTTTGTGTAGGATCAGTTTATTATATGTATGTTTCAAACATTTTATATGGAATAAAGGGTATTTTTTTTAATCTTAAAAAAAATGTTATCTTAAAATTAAAAATAGAAAATGTTCATACATTAATTAGTATTCTAAATTTTGTGTAACAATAAGTGATTTAACTGCCGTTATTTATGATGAGGTCTGATGCAGCTGATATTATTAAAAAACATCTGTTAAAAGGCGGTCATGAAACTCACAAGTTTCATCACAGATTACAAATCTTAATGATGCTAGAGTTGAATTATTATAAAATACCAGACACCATCAGGAATAGATTTTGCTGATCATAAAATTGCTGGAGTACAAAAATTAAAAAAGGAAAAAATATGATGACTCCTGGGAAACGACGACCAATTAATATTTTATTGCATAATCTCCGCAACATGACAAACGGAAACAATTTCAAATTTAATTGACGAAAATAAAAAATAAAATTATAGAACGTTGAGTCGAACTGTGTACCTATGATTAGGGTGGAGCGAAGTCACAAGAATCATTTAATTGGATTCGATATTCTGAAGAATAGCACGTAGGATATTTTATTATTTAGTAAATAATTGATATTTAATAATAATCATTATGTGCGGATGCCAAACCATAAAAAATTGTTTTGATAAATAGTAAATATTACTAAAAGTGGAATGTTTAAATTATTAGAGAAATAAACAGTAAAATAAAAGGCAGTTTGTAAGAGAAACTAAATCGTTATATTACTTTTTTTAAATAACGTCAATAGAATAATCGGCCATATTCCGAAAATAGCAATAATAGCTATCTTAAAATTGTTATCTCAACACTTAGACGAGAATAAAAAAAAAATAAAAAAAATAAACCCTAAATAAATAAGAAGCTAAAATAAAAAAATCCTGCCAACCTTGCCGCTGGGTCGCCCCAGGTTAAGCTGGAAGAATCAACAGTGTGTATGAAAACAGAATGGGAATTAGACTGGTTGAATTCGGGAACTGCAAAAACAAATGAAGATGCTGTATTTAATCTACTTTTAATGGATTTAAATTATCCAAATAAACTCCTAATACCTGTATAAACTAATAATTTAGCTGTATTTTAAGCTTATTTTTATGACCATAAAATGAAAGAAAATATGTTACTTGAAATGTTTCAATTTTAAATACGACCATATCGTTTAATTTGTCACGGCTTTAAATTAATATAGAAAAAGTGATAGTACGAAAGTTTTACTTATTTATATATTTTTATCTCATTTTAAGATTAGTTAAAAGTACCTATTATATTGCAAAATAATTAATAATTATGCGTAAATAGATACATATCGTACTCCCTTATTCTCATTATAATTAATAACACGTTAATTCTGTGGAAACTTGTAAGATGGTCTCTATACTTCAATACGTTCAATAATCATGTGTAATCTGATCTTATATGTAGTTAGTTTCCCAATAACAAATAAAATAAATAATAAGATTGTTATATTAGCAACACATAACATAGACATACAGAAATATCAAGACATCAATAAAACGTCAAAATTGACGAAGTTATATAATAACGATCAAGGTTGATTGTTACGTTTTATTGTTATCTTGAAAATAGACGGGACTGTGTCATATATCCAAGTAGTTATCCGCAGGATATATGTGGGACATGAGATATTCAGGCATTGTAATACCGATTTGTTAATTTATTTGTTCGAGATAAATTTATAATTTGAAAATTATAATACAAATATATTTTAGTATTACAATTGAGTTTGTTCCTCAAAATTTTAACTTACATCCTAAATATTCTTATTCTTCTTTTTCTTTTAATAGATCTGTTGATCTGTGCTACAGTAAACTACGCCCCCTGGGATGATGAGGTCCAGCTATCTCTCCATCTTTTCGGTGATCTTCCCGGTAAATTCTGGCTACGTGATCCCGCCAGAATCTCCTTCTAGATCTACTCCATCGTGCTATATCTATTTTGCAAGTCTTCCTTGTGTCTTCATTTCGGACACAGTCACGTAGCCTTTTTCCAGTAATGGATCTCAGCACCTTCATTTCAGTTTTCCTGAGGAGTCCCGCGGAGGTGCGGACAGTGTCACCTCGCGTCTGTACAGCTGTATAATAGGTCGCGCGCATGTCTTGTATGTTTTAGTATAACCTAATTATTGTATATCAATGTAAGTGTAAATTAGAGAGATAAATTTGAAAAATCATAAGAAAATTTATGAATTATATATAAGTTTATTCCCAAGATAAAAAATATATGAGTCTGTGTGATGAACATGAATAAAAGAGAGCGAAAGTTCTAAAACACAAGATACATTTATAACTAAATTAAATAACACAAATTCCTTTCCTCGATCGCATATTTTCCGGACGACAAACCCAATGTAGAAAAAATGCAAAGTTTTTAAATAAAATTTGAACATAACGTTCCAGAATCACATCCGCATATTTAAAATATCATAATAATAAAACTTTTTTTGCTTAATATAAATTAGTCTGATTCTAAATTATTTGTCTGGCGCAGCAAAAACTCGCAAACAGTACGCCCTGGCGTTGTGAAATTCGCACCACTTATTCTATCTAGTATTTATATCTACAGGCAATCTATATTTACAATTCGCAGCAACATATCCATCATCAGAAATGATTCTTCCAAATTTTCGAACAACTGTCGAAAAATAATGTGTATTTTTAAGTAGTAATTTGAATAGTAAATAAATAAATAAATAAATAAAGCCTTTATTCACTGACCATTTTAACAATTTTAACGTAAGTAAATAGAAAATGATACACTGAAATAGTAAGATATACACACATACATGCGCACACATATATATATATATATATATATAAATAAATATACGTAGTAAATGTCATTTAAGCAGCCAGTTTGTTGGTCAGGTTGTCTCTCTGACATAGGCCTCCCCTAGTTTTTTCCACTCGTCTCTGTCGTGAGCTATTCTTCTCCATCCTTTTGGTAGGTCATCTTCCCATCTCTTAATTTGACGTCCTTTTTGTCTTTTTCCATTTCTGGGATACCATTCCATTACGTCTTTCGTCCACTTTTCTCTGCTTGTTCTCATAACATGACCAGTCCAGTTCCATTTGAGTTTTTTTACTTTTTGTATAACATCGCTAACTTTTGTCTTTTTCCTTATTTTTGTATTCGTCCACCTGTCATAAAGCCTTATGTTTAGCATACTCCGCTCCATGTTGCGTTGGCAAACTGCGAGTTTTTGGCTGTTTTTGCTCGTAGCAGGCCAAGTTTGGCACCCATAAGTGAGACATGGGAGAATGCACGTGTTGTATACTTTGCTTTTTACCGACATTGGTATTCTATCATTTTTCACTATTTCTTTTAGCGACCAGTACCGCTTCCAAGTATTGTTTACTCTTCTGTCGATTTCTTTTGAATATTGGTCTTTTATTGATATTAGTTGTCCTAAGTATACGTATTCTTCAGCATATTCGATGCTTTCCTGTCCGATTTCTATGTTCTCCTTTGTTGTATTTGTCATCACCTTAGTCATATACAATTTGAATAGTAAAGCTAGTAATAAATGATTTTTTAATTTTTATAATGTAAAACCTTAATTTAAATAACCAACACTTTTAAACGAGATTCGAATTTTAAACTGTCGTTTAGTTTAAACTATGTATAATCCAAGAAGATACAATCGACCCTAAGCCAAATGAATAATTTTGTTTTGAATGAATTAAAATTTACTCTATGAATATATTTAATTACGTACGTAAGTACTTATTATTTATAGCTTATGAATGAAAACTATACCTAATGCATTGTTACTTTATAAATCAGTAAGAACTAAATATCGTTTTAATTTTACAAGTGCAATTTTAATTTTACGTGCTACCCGGATTTTATTTTTATCAAGGGTCCAAATTCGAAGATTTGAGCGGGTCTAGATTTTTAATGGGTCCCAACTATTAAAGTCGAGATATTCCGCATTAGAATTTATTATTTGTTTTATGTGTGTATCGATAATGAAATTATTTCAATGTTGTAGTTATTCAATATAACTTAACAGGATTCTAGACTACTGGACTTGTTTTTTCCTTTTTAGTTATTATTTATTTACAATGTTTTTGAAGCGAATTACTTGTTGTTTGATGTACTTGTAAATAGCCGGAGGCACATACGCATAACGATGCAGGTCCGTAAGTAAAATAGTGGCATAAGTGATGTGCCAGAACTGAATACAATATGAGACTTATTATAAAATTACATATTATACAAATAAATAAATAATTATTATTTATTTATTTATTGTTAACATACATGATTTGACAGCGTTTACATAATTTAAAACGTAATAGGATTGTTGCTAAGGATTTTAGAAGCAAAGTAAAACACCACATGTGCCCTGCCTGTTATATTAGTGTTTGACGGAATTATAGCAAAATAAAATAATTCAACAATTTACAGAAAAAATACTGATGAAACCAACCTAAAATTCTGCACTTGATCTTTTATTTGACCCTATTATTATATCACAAAAGTGGATGTCTGTGAAGAGATTACGTACCTAGATTGTGCATGTCAATGTTTAGCTGGTTTCACAAATACAATAACATTGTGAATTACTGTAAAGACGCATTCCACAACATGAACACTGAACACTAATCATCGTGCGAAACATTGTTGAATTGAAACATGACATTACAAATCAGAAGATAGTCATAAATATATATCTGTGGACGAGAGGAACAACCGAATAAGTCAAAAAATGCAGATTTTCAGGAGAGCCAAAACAAAATTTGGGAACTAAGTTTGTTTACGAAGTATTTCTTAAAGCCTTTGTCATTTTTATCTAATTTTTGCACCAGTGGTTTTGTTTTTTGTACAAAAAGGCTGAACCAAGTTCACATATGTCGAAAATTTTCAAATAATTAATTGTGTTATTTCTCCCTTTTCAAAAAATTAAAAATAGTCGCACTTTTTTTTATTTTCCGACTCACCTAATTTTTCCTCGCTAGATATGTATCTAAAGAATGACTCTGGACACTTAACTCAAAACATTTTTTATTCCTTTTTACTCCAGTTTGATTGTATTTAAACAAAAAAGTATTTACATTTCGTCACGACGTTTTAGACAGTGTAATTAATGTATTTTAATACTCTGAGAAGATGTGTATCTATATTTTATGAATGTATTAAATATATAAATTTGAATTTATTTTTAAATTTTATAATTTATTATCTATCAATTTAAAATTCACCGTAGATCCTTTATTAGCAAAAAAACGAACAAAGTAGACTTACATGGTGGAAATACGGACGCACAGTCACACGTATCTGTGTACGATGGAGAAAATAATAAACGTAAATACGGTATAAATAGTCACCCCACCTAATGGTAGGCGTGACGATTTTATAGAATATAGGTCACTCAGATGGTATGACCATGAGAAACGAGAGGATAATGGCAAAGAAAATAAGTGGCAACAAAAGCAAATTTAAGAAGATGCATGAAATTTAATGTCTTCGAGTAACAAGCAAAGACAGATAAGTGCGGTGTTCCATCCTAGGCGTATTCACAAGATTGGTATTGCTTTTAAATTTATGTAGATGCGTACCTACGTCAATATTCAGTTAAGTCATCACCAATACATATTCATTGTGTTACATCAATATTCTAATTATTTTTACTACAACATAAGCTAAACGCTTCAGCTACAATAATATGACTAACTCGGTGGTCTCCTGGAACTTAGCTCGAACCCACGACCACTAAATGATTCAATTCAATTCAATTCAATTTATTTCACGATAATATGTACATGACAAACAAAATGTTTAAGGCATACATATTAGGAAGTATATATCAAAAATGAAAATATTTAATAAATTAAAAATAACATAAAATCTGGTCAAAGGTGTAGGAGAATCCCGCTTCGGAAAACCCCCTCAGACACATGGAATATATCAATACCCAAAGCAATTTTGTTCAGCATAGCTGTGGCTCTTCCAACAGGCATAACCATCGGCAGGTTGGTCCTGTATATTGGAATGTGAAACAATCTATGCTGACGATGTCTAATGTAATTATCAGGAACATACAAACCAATGCTCTGCATAATTTCAGTATTGTCGATCGTACCGCGCAACAATCGATAAAAATGTCTAATCAAATACACATTCCTTCTAGTCTCTAAACTATTGTAGCCAAGCATACCCGGGAGAAACTCGGTTGGGTAAAGCCAAGGATAATGCCCGTACTCTCTCATGTAGACATACCTCAGAAACTTCTTTTGGACTTTCTCCACCATAAGAGAGTACTTGCCCTCATGTGGCCCCCAGATCATCGAGCCACTCTCGAGTCTACTCCGCACCAAGGAGTTGTAAAGAGTTCTGAGTACGCGGGTATTCTCGAAAACCCTGGCAGTACGCAGAACAAATCCTAACATTCTCAAAGCATTACCACTGATCGTCTCTATGTGATCGTGAAATGTTAGGTTGCTTACAAATCTAACACCTAGATCTTTAACATTTGATGTTCTTGTCAGATTTTGATCGTTCATTTTGTAGCGAAAAAATAGAGTTTTTTGGGCCCTAGTGAAGGATGTAACCGAACACTTGGAAACATTAAACAAAAGTTTATTTCGTCTTCCCCATTCACATATATTTGATATATCTGCTTGGAGAAGACGAAAATCGTCCAAAGTTGATACCTTTAAGAAAAGCTTTAAGTCATCCGCAAATAACAGAAAGCGCGAGTTTAAGATTAAATTTTTTATATTATTAATAAAAATCGAAAACAACAATGGACCCAGGTTAGATCCTTGTGGGACACCCGATTATTAGTTGAGTATCATAACCACTAGACCAACATGCTACTAAAAAATGACTAGATAGTTTTTCCAGAATGGAGATTCTTTATAATGAGATATTAAATTACGTAATCATAAACAAGAATGTTGAGAATAATGCGACCACAAATGACAGATTACAGAGAACAGAAAGGTTACTTAAAAGAAACGTTTATTATATAACCCTTTATTGTTACTCTGTTTCAAAAATTGCAATAACGTTATATACTAAATAGCAGTGGCGTGTAGTAGGTATACACTAGCAGAAATAAAGACAGGGCGAATATGATACGGCTTTAGTAGGAAAATATTCGGTTCAGTATGACTTTTTTACAGATAAAAGAAACAAATATGACGCGCGCCAACAAGTAAAATAGGAGCAGCATTAATATGAAGTTGCGTACAGAAAAAGTAAAAAATAAAAACGCTAGCCGTAGACAGCTAAAATTTTAAATCAGTTTTTATTTCGTAATATTGTATTAGGATTATTTGATTAACATATATTTCCCTAAATCTTTAGTAATGCACAATTTTTTGCTTGTACGCACTGCAATCCACTGATTATTTGACTGTGTTTTTACGAGAATTATCTCCTGTAGAGACATAGCACGTCTTTGTAAGAAATACGTGGATCTCCAAGACCCCGATTTCTAGCTGCAGGGTTAATAATGTTGAACTATAGGTACTGCAGGCGAGACACTCGACTCTTCCCAATAGCCGATATTCATAAAATGGCGATCAACGGTAATTCGATCTGAGCAGCGCCGTTAGGGAAATGCAACGGCATCTTATCATAATATTATTTAAGCCGGTTGACCCGACTCTGGGAATATATTACACGCAGATTCTTTATCGGGCCAAGCGAGCGAATTAACCCCGCTCCGCCAGTTCGCTTGGCCTTTTCGGAAGTTTTATGAGCGAAATAATTAATTTAACAGTTATGACATCACCTCTAAACCGCTGAAAAGTAGGTAAATCGCTTAATAAAAAAGCAATATTAAATTAAACCATTAACAAAAGTAATAAATAACTAATTAAGTGACACATCTCGCTTAATGTAAAAAATTAAAGATTTTTATTCAAATTTAAACATACCTACCTATTTTATATAAAAATACTGTTTTCTTCTTTCGACACTGTTATTAAAAATCCGAGGCACATTCTTTTAATATTTATGATCTTTTTTAAACTTATCTCTTTCAAATAAAAAATTTATATGAAGGTATGTTCTATGACCAATTTATATAAATTATATTTATGAAAAATTTGATGATGTGTGGATGTTGGACACACAACACGCATTACCTTCACTCACACTATCAGCGTACACACATGCATCAATCACATTTCATATCTTACACCTCACAAAACTGCTGATACATATATCTGCTACCCTAATTCATTAGGGGATACAACTCATCTAAAACACATTCACTTCCTAATGTGCATAAAAATATGTTAAAAATTAATAGTCATGTTCAAACATAAAATAACAATTTATTCATTAATAACGGATAACCTGTAATAAATCTAATAAGTGAGGAGAAAAGTATTTTGTATATGAACAGTATATAGCTAAAAAAACTCCTTTGAAAAATTTGGTATTTTTTTTATTGCGCTACAATAACTTAATACAATACATTACATACATACATACAAACAAATACAATAATAGGGAAATGTATTCTTATGCTCGCTCTGAACTGAAAGGCTAGTAAAATTAGACAATGCACTGTTATTAGTAGAAATCAGAATCACAGGTCAAAAGTGCAAGGGCACGGTGAAAAAAATCGGTAAAATCTGGATGATCTTGAAAATGCAAGAACTTTCCGATGCATCTAATCGGTAAAATTTCTCTTACTAACTAAAAAAAATAAGAAAAAATTAAGATAAATTAGCCTTGTAACAAAAACCTTGTTGTAAAGAAATGTTAAATTTCATTCAGATTAACGGCCTACATAACTAATTTGTTTGGAATCGTTACCACACTTGACGCTACCGGTTAACCTGCTTTGTTAATCAATCATAAACTCAAATTTAAAAAGAAATTAAACATGAACGATGGTCTTTATTTAACCATAATAAATGAAGCCTACAAATTAAACGTGTGAACTCATCACGAAGCTTCATGGGGTTTTAAATCGTTTTTTAATAATAAATAAAATTGTTAACTGGGTAAGATAGGTACAATTTTTAATTATTTTAAATATTTCATTTATGTTACGGTTCAAATAACACTGAAAGTGATTGGATATTTTAAATATTAGGTCTTTACATATGAAATTGAGGTTTAGTATGGGAGGAACATAAAGCCGATTTTTTTTATTATAATATATTTATTTAATCAAAGTATGTACCATTGCTATCTATGCACTTTTGCCATCTCGTAGGTAGTTCATCGATCCCTTTACTAAAAAAACCATTCGGACGGGAATCAATAAAATCTTTGAAGGCGGTTTGGACTGCCCCATCGGAGTTGAATTTTTTCCTTTGCAAGAAGTTATCCAAATTTCGAAAAAAAATGGTAATCTGTTGGGGCAAGGTCCGGAGAGTACGGTGGATGTCTTAGACATTCCAATTGAAGCTCCTCTAATTTGGTAGCCGTCTGTTGTGCAGTGTGTGGTCTAGCGTTATCATGAAGCAGCAGTGGCCTAGAGCGATTAACCAGCCTCGGTTGTTTAGCAGCTAGCTTTTCCATCATGGTTTGCAGTTGCTGACAATAGACATCTGCCGTAATCGTCTGGCCAGATTTAAGAAAGCTGTAGTGAACGACACCAGCACTAGTCCACCAAACGCTCACAAGTATCTTTTTTGGAGTCAATTTTCGCTTGGGGCATGGTTTGGCTGGTTCGGCAGGGTTCAGCCTATGCGATGAGCGCTTCCGATTATCGTACAGGATCCACTTTTCATCACAGGTAATGATTCGATTTAAAATCCCTTCATTATTGTGCCGGTTGAGTAATGCAACGCAGCAGTCAACGCGCGTTTGTTGATTTGCTTCACTCAATTCGTGAGGTACCCACCTTTCAAGCTTTTTCACCTTACCAATTTGCTTCAAGTGGATTAAAACAGTTTTATCACTAACACCGCAGCCTGCAGCTAACTCGGATGTGGTTTGCGATGGATCCGCTTCCACAATAGCCTTCAATTCTTCATTATCAACTTTGGTCTCCGGCCGTCCACGGGGCTTGTTCTGCAGGTCGAAATTTCCAGAACGAAAACGTTGGAACCAAAAACGCACTGTGTTTTCTTTTGCGGCACCGTCGCCATACACATCATTAATCCTTCGAGCCGTTTCTGCAGCACTGGTGCCACGGTGGAACTCGTACTCGTAAATAACGCGATATTTCAAGTTTTTCATTTTGTAAACTGAGTGACGCAAAGAAAAAAACAATTGAGAAAAAAACAAATGAATTATAATTTTCAAAACACAAATACATGAGTAAATAACTGTATAAATTTGGATTTGGAATTCCTAACCAAAGAGAAGATATTTGAGATCAAATTTGCCAGTATGGCAAAACTCCAATTTCATATGTATGGACCTAATATATAAAAATAAAAGTGTTTAAAATATGTTGAGTCTATTACACACATTTATGATTGTTCTGTTAAAGTATGAATAAACTTAATTAATGGGTAAGAAGAATTATTAAATATTATTAACTTCTTCAATAGATGCAAAATCACTTTGTGGTGCCATTTCAAAATTATTAAAATTAAAAACAAGTAACTTTGTTTTAACCACTGATTTTATTTTAACCGTTGGTTCCCGAAACATGTCGAGTGTTTGTTAAAATAAAATCAGTGGTTAAAACAAAGTTACTTGTTTTTAATTTTATTATTAACTAATACTAGATAAGCATAAAACCACCTCGATTATCCGAGTCTCCGTATTAGCTAAACTGATTGTGTTTTGCAAAAGGTCCAATCTATTTAAAGTGGTCCAGCACCGGTTGTTCGACCATCTCAGAAAAAATCATAAATTGTCGATGCATTTCCATGTTTTGGTTGTTCAAAACTATTTTTTTAATACTTTTGTTGTATCCTATTAAAAATGGCGACATTTTTGTTTTACATTTTTTTAACTTATGTAATATGTACTGTCTGAAGCCAAATTTATTTTAACACGAATGAACAAATATATGGCATTGATCAAATGACATTGATATATTTAATACCAACATCTCAGCTCTTAAAAATCGTATTTAAACCGCTTATATTACTAGTAATATCTTCACCGGATTAACTGAGACCGACCATCATCATACACACACCACAGCCAAACTCTCATCACTCTTTACACATACCCCCATATCTGTATACAACGTCACGCTCCACACTCACTCCACTCAGCCACAATCCCATACACCTCACTCCACTTCCCCCTCTAACTCCCACTCCTATCCCTCTATTTAATATATGTTCTCTTTATTGCTTGACTTAACATTTTATGCCGTGGATCTCTATAATTGGTCTACGAATTACCCAATACGTTATGTATTAGTATAATAAATTGTATACTGTTGAGATTCCCAAAATAAAAAAAATAAAATAATTATAAAAATAAAATAAAATAAACAAATATTTTTCACTGAGAAATTTCTTAAAGAAGGAACAGTTTCTCAGACTCCATTATTTATGTGCTTTTATATATAAGACTAGCTGTAATCCGTCAACAATGACAGTACTTTTACATGTCGGTTCCTTAGGAATAAGTATTTATTTATTTATATAAAAAAAAGAAAATAATAAAAATTAATTATAAAGAAGTTAAGGAAGTTACACGAAGTTAGGACGGATGGACAGACAGACAACGAAATTAATATAATTTGGATGATAATAACTTTATGTAAAATATCAAGATGAGTATCTTGTCTTTTAAAAAATACACCATCTTGAAAACTGAATTCATGATTATTTTTCAAATTTTCACCCGCATTATCTCTGTTGGGGGTTAAAATTGAGGATGGGAAGAACATTTTAAATAAATATACTGTTTATTTTTCTTACTGATTATTATATGTGTGGGTGGAAAGGACTTTTAAAATAAATACACTGTTTATTTTTCACTGTTTGTTCATAATATATATACATATTTATTTACATTGGCATACTATTTCAAATGACCAGAAGGTATGTATGACAGCAGCTATCCATTTTATCAAAATTGTTAGTTATCTAAGGTAGGCTCTTGTTGCTGCAGATAATCAAAATTCTACTGTGTTTTACGATTTAAAATAAACAATCAGAATAGACGTGATCATAATAATAAAAAAACAAAAATTATTTTAAACTGAAACCTAAAGAATTTTTAATTTTAAGTCTTTTCAGCGGCCTTAATATTTAACGAGTTTTCGTTTGACTTGTTCGTGAATTCTTGTAAATTGCTTCAAGTCTGCAAATATATGTATATCTCATGTTATAGGATATATCTAATAATATTTTATCTAAAATGTCTTATTTAATATTATTGCGAAGATCTTACAGGGTTTAAGAAACCTGATATATTTAACAAGCATCACTAAAAGCGCAAAATATGAAGACTTTATTAAAATAATTAGAAACATCCTGAGGTAATTATAATAATATCAAGATATAATAACCTGTCACTCTTACCTGAGCTGTGAATATAAATGAATCACCTTTCATTAATCGCTTTCGTGCGTATCGTGCGTTGAAAGGACGTGTACGTCTATTAATGGCGAGGCGGTCTATTATGATACATCCAAGATTTCACTCAATATGCTAATATCACGGCGTAAATCTTAGGAGCCATAATCCTTTCAAGATACCGTTAAAACAGACGATAAAGCAAATAGCAGCCAGTTCCTCATGAAAAGTCTAATAAATAGCCAAGAAAATTACGGACATGTTGAAATCACACGTGAATAGATTCGTTTAAATAACAATTTAGTAAAACTTCAATATGTTACAATGATGATTATTATTTATACAAACACGCGTTGAAAGGTTCAATTATATAATTATTAATCAATTAGTGTATATTATAGATATCTCACAGAGACGAAACTGTATTAATTATGGGAAAGTAGGTATAGAAGTCATTTGGGTGTAACAGGACTTATGACCTGTCTTTTGGTAGGCTTAAGTGATCACTTTACACAATTGTAACATTCGCCATTTCCACCCATGATAGAATATACCATGCTTATTCATTTTTTGGAAGTTGTATATATGTTCAAATTGCGTGAAGCTTTCATATATGAGTTGTAAGCGCCTTTTCCATGCGGCCTGTACAAAGCCATTTTCATTCCCCCTAAATCCCCACAGATGTCGCTAATGAGAAAATCTACAATTGATTTTACGGAATTTAGGGAGCAATATCCTTTTTATTATGTGTAATGAAATTCATCCGAATACTTGCATTACACTAGGAATAATTATTATATCGCATTAATCTTGGTTGGTATCCCGTGGTTTGTAGCGACATGGAAATATTGGCCATATTACTCATATTGTTTATTTCATCATCTGCACGACATATGGAAAGCTGTGAGGTTGAACAGGGCTCCTCAGTCATATAGGACACACATAACCCATGTCAGACGTTATCCTTCCATTTTATCTACTTGATGGTATTTTGACCGATGACATACTAACAGTTATTTGAGATTTGTATCTGATTGTACAGATGATTGGTAACTGATTTTTCGCAATTCGACGGGCAACCATCGGTATTAGACAACAGTTAAATCGCAGTTCTCAATCATCGATATAATGATCGACTGTCCTGCAGTTTACTATAGTTTTCTAAATGGCAACATTTACTAGTCCATAAACGATGGCGTTTATAAAATTGTAATTAATGTTTAACATTCTGTGACAGATTAAACGAAACTGCGCGCAGATTATCTTGTCATCGCGTGTGTTCTTCAACAATTAATAGTTGTTCGTGTGCTGATATTATATTCAGTGACAGTCCCATGCATCATAGCGTGAGCGAGCGCACTCTTGTCTTACTCAACTCTTACTCATTCATAAAACTCTCACTCAAGGCCACCATACAACTCAAATTAAAAAAAATCTCATATTAAAACAGAAAAAGAGTGACTTTATATAATAGAAATATCATTTCGATTGTTTTTTTGAAATACGCCGGAAAGATCTAGAACTCGAGGGTTATAAATCGCGCAGAAAACGCAAAGGGCGCAATGATTTTGAGTTTAACGGCCGCGAGAAACCATAGCAACGAGCGAAAAAGGCTTCGATTCAGTGCGAGTATTGACCAGCAATAAGTACAAGAGTACCTACAATATATCGGTGCGATACAAACAACGTGAATCAGAAATTTCGGAGACAAGCGGAAGATTCTCGAGTGAGTAATAAAAAATTAGTGTGAATTACGGAACAGCGCCCCGGTTGAATTCGTGTCTAATGACTTTTTGAAAAATAAAAACTTTAATGTCAAGCGTTTCATTTTGTCCCGTAGCAATATTATCAAAACAAGGACTGCTGCGTGTCATACGATATATTTTTTGACATTGGAAACACGTACTCTACACTTGCGCAGTTATTTTATATCTCAATAACTTGTTTTATAGCTAGTAACAAAACTCATAATTTTATTTTCATCATTGTTTCTAATTATACAATCATAAAAAATGTTTTTTATAACATGTAAATTTGATAATCTGTAAATTACAAAAAATACATAAATATGTACGATAGAATGTGACGATCATAAATCTGGCTACAAAATTTAAAGCCTTGAAAAGTCTTAATTTTTGAGGGAGTGATAAGAAATTCCACGATAAGATCGAATCAGTACGTGGCATTGCGTCGAAGATTCCGGGTTTTATACTTCAAGAGTATTCTTCAATATATATTATGCGTTTTTCATACATTACTGGTAGAACTAATAACGGGTATGGACGCGACATATTCTAGTAAGATTTTGATGTTTTATCTCACAGATTTGGCTGAATACATCGGTATATCAATTGCGTTATACTATTTCAAGCACAAAATAGATTGACATTAAGACACAGCACATTCGTGCTCAGCTGTATTATCCTAAAGCCACTTTCAAGATGAATACCCGTCTGTATATATGTACGAGAAATTATTAGAGAAAATGGTTACTATACGTGGTTATAATATCCAAACGATTTCATCTTGGATAAGCTTGGCAATTTCAGATTACAAAAGGAAAGAAAACTGCACCTTGTTACTCATTCTATCCGATAAATGCGCGATGTAGTTAATCTCGCTTTTATGTCCAACATAAGACTTCATATCCCAGACGACTATATTCGACAACATCGGCATACAACTGAGTTGTTCCTTCCAGCTGTGTAAGACCAATATGCCAAACACTATGCTCAGGGGAAGAGGTATTGCCCTGTTAAACCGCTTCCAAGATGTCCGACGAGTCGCATCGGACGCTTTCTTTATCAGCGAAAGACAGTTAAGGGATGAAATTAAGGTTCTCATCTTTTATGAATTTTCATGAGAAACAGTTTAATGCAATTAATTTTCCATTATAGTTTGCACAAAACTTTTTGTATAGTAATTGTATTTATTTTTAAAATCTTTAAAGTGGGAACAATTGCGTCACGATTTACGATATTATTCGTTTTAATTATCTACCATGTAACAAATATGAAAAAAAAAATATTTTTTTTTTAACTAGCTGTTCGTACCCGGCGTTGCACGGGTTGAGATTGAGCCAAAAATAAGTTCGTGGGGAGAAACAATGGTTCCATTGATTTGCAAAGCCTCTAATAATGCAATATTTCCATTTGATTTAGGCTGCGATAAATTGAATTTCCAGGAAGAAATGTGACTTATGTTTACCGCCGGTCCTAAAGAATATTTATGCTCAATTTGAGTCAGATCGGTCAAACGGTGTAGATTTGTATAGAGAACAGACAGACAGACAATGAGTTGTATACGTATAGATGTATAATATAAAAAACTTTACAAATCAATTGCACTACCGTTTCACATGAAGGAATGATTAGTACAAATTTTATACTTGGATTATTAAATGATTTTAGACAAAAAAGAACTTCAAAACATTTTTCAATTTAATATAATTCTATGTCTAGGATACTTCAATATTTTAATAGCTGAGATTGTTTTTCTATATTTTTTTCCAGTTCAAAAAGAGACATTCAAATTTAGAATAAACATATTTTCATGTATTATTCTATCAAGTAATTAATTCATATTAAACATTTGAAAATGACAGCCAATTTAAAATGTACGTATTTTTGCTTTGATACTATGACTAACGTTTGTTTGTTAGATATTCAACATTGTCCGCATATTCATATTCCTCGAGAAAGGCGTGTCCAAATCGATTAATGTCCCTCCATCAGTTCGGAAGAATGTATTTTATACAAAGGCGAAACAAGTAACGGTTTTGAACGACCAAAAAGAAATTCGGAGTGACAATGCAAATATACTCGTGTGTATCTGCTGTAGATAGGTACTCACCATTGAATTTATGTGGCTTGAGGAATTAATACTCATGTTTCTATAGAATGTTAATAAACAAAATTTTATACAATACATACATCCCAACCACCTTCCTTTAACCAATATTATGCATCAAACTCATCAATTAGACTTAATACACGAAATTTTTAAAATAAATAGACATGTCTCTTATATACAGTTATGTAATACAATTGCTCAAAATCATAAATACTGGGTGTCTTTTATATAGCAGAGTGATATTTAAATCAAACAAGTGTGATGATTTTTTTACCGATCGTTATAAAAATGTTAAACTCTTAACGATTCATTATAGAAGAAAGGAAGAAGTTGATATGAGAATGATGATTTTAGGCTTTTATCAAAATGAAACAAATAATGAAAATATAAATATGAAAATAAAAAAATAAAAAAATAAAAAAAGGTATGCCAAATGTAATTATGATTGAAAGACCTACCATGCTTCTGCAGCGTATAGAGATTATTTTCCGCAATAAATTGTTAAAATTAGGTATATATGTATATTTTCATTACAATTTAAATGTTTATACAAATTATTTTTAAATCTTTAATTTCTCCAGGAAGCAATAGGGGATATAAAAATACAAAAATAATAGATAAGCAGCAAATATATTCTCTTATATATATGCTACGTATCTTATGCGTATACCCCTATAGGGAATGCTTGCTTAGTGATCAGAAAATGGAAGGCTAAGAAACTTATTTATGTATAATTTAGCCTAAAAATGTTAATCCATATTTCCATTTAAACAAATAAAATAAATAATATACCCTGTTTCACTCCTCGACTGTTTCAATTGATTCAGCATTATACTTTGTAAGATCTGAAGAGAAACAATGAAAATTAAAGTATTTGAAAAGCACGCTTTGGTATATACTTATTATAATGCTAAGTTTCCAAGCATGCACGACGTCGCACGGGGGCACTACAAAAGCCATAGAATCGTGCGAATATTAGAATAAACATGGTTCCAACAGCGGCTGGCTTTTCTTCCGCATAAAATTTCCATTATTTCGAACCGTTCACAAATAGTTGAATGCGGAATAATATAAGGTAGGTACCTATATTATACACATGCATCGCAAAGGTCAATTCTTGCAACTCCATCTGGTTACTGAAGGAACCCTATTACGGAAATATTTTGTATTGTCATTCGATGAAGGCGAAGTGATGTTATGAACAGTAAGGCGAGATACGTGTTTTATTATAGACTAGCTGTAGCCCGTCAAAAATGACGGAACAATTCTAATTTATAGTATCTAGTCTAATCGCATCCTTGCTAAGACCTAGTATAAATTTATGGTATCTTTTTGGCGATCCACGGAGAGGCGTGCGTGCACGAAGCGGCCGGTTCGGGTTTGGTGGCCGGGGGGTTCAAGCCCCATCTCCGGCCGATTAATTTTTTTTTTAGTCGTGAATTCGAAATCACGGACGTTACACGAAGTTAAGGACGAACAGACAACGAAATTATTATGTTTAATACATTTTTTTTTTTATTTTATTTGTTTAATGTTCATGGAAGATCAACAGTACAAAAAAAAAGCATAGAAAACATTGATACAATATAGATGGCCAATTACAGGTCTCCACATTTAGAAATATGTCAGTAATGATAAATATTTATGAATGACTAAGTCATATTAAATTAATATGTCTAAAATCTGTACACAATAGGCTAGATAAAATAATCTGTGGTTAATACTTGAATTTTGAAATAAAAAATCAAACAAAAATTCTATATTAGCTATATAGACTAGCTGTCAGTGGCAGGGTGTATTCAAAATTTGGTCCAGGCAGGGTAAGATGTTCGGAGCGGTTCGGTGGGATGATTGTATATTCTTCAGGGTCCTAGAGTACAACATATACTTAGAGAAGCGACGGGAACCTCGTAAACAGAAGAATAATCTGTTATGTAAGTTCGAAAAACAAACGTGTTTCGTATAAAAAGGTGGAACCAATGCGAGCGGCTTCTTATTTATTTAGCTAGCGATTAAACACCAGCGACCACGGTGTTACCAATGCGCATATTAATTAGGAGCGACAGACATCGAGCGAAATAACTACTAACGTGCGATAATTAAATATATGAAATTCTATCAAGCGATAAAAAAAGTATTTCACAGACGAGTGATTAATTGAGAAATGGCATGTTTTAAAGAATAGAATAATTAAATTCGTGTCCAGTGAATTTTTGAAATAATTAATAAATCGATAATTAATTTCCAGTGTTTTCATTTGCCTCCCACAGTAACGTCCCGTGACATACTCTGCTTCCTTAAAAATAAATGTAAACATAATATATTTTAATATATGTACCAACCCATAAAAAACAAGTTTATATTTTACTCCCTTTCTCATTTACTAGTTGAAACAGGTTTGGCGCTTACCCCACGCGTTGGGTTTGAGTCGGGCGACGCTACGAAAGGGAGTAATAAAAAATTTCGAAAAATCCAAAATTATACTATAATTAAATAAATTTAAAAAGAAAATTTGTTAGATCATTTTGATCATCGCCACGAGTCTGCCTGCAAAGTTTCAGCTCGATTGGATCACAGAAAAAGGGTTAAAAATCGATTCAAAGTTTTTTCGACAGACACAAGCAGACGTTACGAGTTAAAAGAAAGGGAGTATAAAACTAACCCATAAAAACCAAGTTTTTATTATACTCCCTTTCTCATTTCCTAGTCAAAACAGGTTTAGCGCTTACCCTACGCATTGAGCTCGAGTCGGGCGACGCTACAAAATTGATTAATAAAAAAATTTGAAAAATTCAAAATTATAATATAATTATCAATTTTTTTTAACAAAAATTTGGTAGATCATTTTTATCGTCGCCATGAGTCTGCCTGCAAAGTTTCAGCTCGATTCGATCACGGGAAAAGGGTTAAAAATCGATCCAAAGTTTTTTGTCAGACAAGCCAGCAAGCAAGCAGACGCTTCAAGTCAAAAGAAAGGAAGTAAAAAAGAGTTTTGTTTCTAATAAATTGTGGAATCTCTTGTACATCTCTTCAGTGTATATCTAATAAGAATTCAAGATTCAATGCAAAATGTGCGTAGCTCACATCTCGAGGTAATCTTTATGAATAATTCCAGGAAGCGGTACGTGCGACCTTTCCATTCATTACACGCCCGTGCGGCCGGACAAATGGACAATTGCCCCTCGCGTCCGAACAAAGCCAGCACACCAGATCAGATACAGCAAAGAGTACGGAGAGCACTCCCGCAACATGCAGCGTATCATTGCAATATTAACGCGTAATTTGCGATACATTCAACCATCTCCGGGCACCAGGATCACACGAGAGATAAGAGACGAGCGAGGAAGTACGTCATTACGACTGAAACCAGCGAGGATAACAACGATCGAGCGCAAAATAGAGGCGCAAACAGTAACGTTCCTAGGCAGGGTGCCGCCCTAAAACAAATTTTAAAAAGGTTTAGAGGTACACTAGTTGTGCCCGCGCGGCTTCGCACGCGATGATTTTTACACTGTTTGGATTGTCATAGAACTTTTGCGAACCTTCTAGAACATTCTCCTTTCAAGAAATTTATCGAATGTACAGGAACCTTCTAGACACACCGACACATTCCGCCACTCAGTTTAGAATCTTATAGAATTTTATGGAATTTTCTAGAACCTTCTCCTTCCAGAACTTTCTAGAGCAGGAGCAATCTGAAGCATTTGCGGCCTTCCCATAACAAAACAATGTGCTAGAGAGCACATTTTCGTCACCCACTCCCACCCACGCACAGCCACCCCCACCAAACTCGCATATTTTCGATGTAAAACCAAGAGATATCCACCACCATAACCACCAGTGGGTGGTTGTGGCTGGTTGTGGAGAAAACTTGGCGGGTAGGGAAACACGGGTTTCTTTAAAAATATATATATATATTGATTAAAATATATTTTTTACTTATTTCTAAGCCTAATTATTCATATTGTAATGGGATAATTGGGCACTGCCAGAGCGTCTCGAGGACAACAACACGATCGAATTCTCTCAAACATTATGGTACGCCATATGGAACATTTTGATGGATGATGGAACAAATCGTCTAAAACGCCCTTCGTAATCTCTCGAAAGTTCCACAAGAATCTCGAAGGCTCTAGAAGACGGTTACCTATAAATACAAGGGCGTAACGCGACGCGGGCTTAGTCGTTCGTGACGGTTAACCCGATAACGCGATATTAGCAACGGAGCGCAGCGCAGTGTGACCAGCGTGTATTTCAGCGATTATAAATAAGGGAGGTTCCTACCGGATCGAGAAGTTTTTTATGTGCGAATATTGAACGGAATTTATCAAAAAGTGATCTAAGCGATAGAAAAAGCGTTAATTAGTGATAATTAAAAACAATACACTAACAATAATATACAAAAATAACAACAATACAATAAACATTTAATGACTATAAAATTAAGAGCAGTACTTCGATTTAACTCGAGAACAGTGACTTTTAGCATAGTAAATAAATTTTAAATTATTTTCATCTGCCTCACAAAGCCACATCCCGTGACAATATCGTTTATCGGAGGTGTATGGATGAGTTCAGATCAGAAAAGTTAAGTATTAAGGATGATAAACTCACCCTCAAGAACGCTTATGATTCGTATTCATTGATTTCGGTATCCACATTGTTTCACGTGATAGGAGACACCATTCAATAATAATTTTTAATACAAATTTTACACGTGTTGTACAAATGTAACATGTGTTTTCCAATATTGATTATTTTTTAATTTTATATTAATGGTAATATATAGAAAAGGACAGCCTAATGGAGGTCTTCAAATTAATCTTCGACATTAAAACATATTGTATTGTTTGCACAATTCTGTGACACGTACCCTAAAAATGCCCCTTAAAAATTATCTCACGCTTTCACATTATACTAGACGATAATTATAATATAAGAAATATTAAATCTTATATATTACAATTTGTCTCCCCACAGAGTATGACGTCCCCGAGCACAACCATGTAGCCTATATCCAGCAATCTTCTCACATATCCTTTTCATCACAGTACTTCTTGAGTTACTTTTTATAACTTTATAAATGTGTTCAGAATGTAAATTGGAGCGCCGGAAGGTGATGCATAATTCTATAACATCTTCAGGATTCAAAGTGCATGTAGGCGAGTGAAGAAAATTACACGTCTTCTGGTGCTTCACTGTAAGAAAAATAACCTCTAGTGTTTTCTGCGATCCTGATAGGCAAACGTTGTGAAGAGAAACATTTGTTTAGTGAAAACACATCTGTTTAATTTATTTATTGTTTTTGTGTTTAGTTTCACATTCCAATATACAGGACAAACCTGCCGATGGTTATGCCTGTTGGAAGAGCCACAGCTATGCTGAACAAAATCGCTTTGGGTATTGATATATTCCATGTGTCTGAGGGGGTTTTCCGAAGCGGGATTCTCCTACACCTTTGACCAGATTTTATGTTATTTTTAATTTATTAAATATTTTGATATATAACACTTAGTTTGTAATGTACATATTATTAAATAAATTGAATTGAATTGAATTGAATAGAAGTCCATGGTGATTTTTATTGAAATTTGAAGTAAATTAAATTTGAATAAATCTTATTTTTATTAACGAAGTGAACACTCCACATATAAATTAAGTGCATATAATTTACGACTTCGGAAGAAATAATCAGTTCGGCCTCCACCTCCGCGGTGATAGGACGCTCTCCTGATCTAGCTGTATAAGACTTCAGAGAAACGTCGAGATTTGCTCCTCAGTGAAATATACGGTTCGTATAAAATATCCGTTTTATTTAACACATAAATATGTCCAAAGACCGAAATAATAACCTTAACTCTTTAATTATTATTATTATTAAGTTTTGGGACTTTTCGTAAGCGTTATTTTAAATATGTCAGCTATTTCGGCTTACAAGCCATTTTATTATTTGTTTTATGATGAGGTTGCAGTTTAAGAACATCGTTCTATGATATTTTAAACAAATTACAAAGATAAAGTTCTGGGTTCGTATCCCGGGTGTAAGCAAATATTTTTTTGATAGATAGATTTCTTCTGTATATTTTAATGTTCATGTTGTTTACTTTAAAAATTATTATTTTTTAACAGCATTAGTGCCTACCTCACTTCTTTATATGTAGATGTAGATATCACTCGCAAGCGCGAGAATCCCGCAAATAATAAATACTCGAGACAAACTAAAGTTAAACGACCCTCCGACATAAATGTTAGTCGCCCAGAATGCGGGATAAACTGCATCCTCCTGTGCACGGAGATTGCATGCAGATGCACTTCTTGTTATTCCTCATACCCGGGGACCAGACATCGCAATAACCTCTTTATAACCTTTAAGCAGCCACATATTGAAAGAGCCACGAGTGAAAATATCGGTTACACCCACGTTTTCCAAGGAATCGTTCTGCATGCATTTCAAATAACCTTGTTTAAATTTAAAAAGTGTGGAGAAGTATCCACACATTTCAAACTTTTTACTAAATTTTGATTTAACTACCTACTTTTTAACGATAAACGAAACGATTTTTAGTAGGTACGCAATTTCGTCTCCCCGAGTGAAAACAATTTTATAAATGACTATTATATTTAATTTTTTTATTAATCTTAAAATAGTGCATAATTATATTACTTATCACCATCATCATTCTTGGCACTACAACCCTTGGAGGGTTTTGGCCTCCTCAATAATTTTCCTTCACTCATCTCGGTCTAGTGCCAGCTCTCTCCAGTTTCGAAGGTCTAAGGTATCTATGAGGACATTGTCACTCCATCTTAGTTTTGGCCTTCCTCCTTCGCCCTGTTGGCCTTGAGTTTAGCAGGATATTACTTATATAACCTATTTAACTCTTACAACACAAATTATCTTTTTTTATATTTTTTGTAAGTTCCTTATTTTCTCTGGCATTTCGTTGACGATCTTCATAGCACTGTACCTGAGCTTTTTGAGCTTCTTGCATAACTAAAGCGACACCAGGGTGATATAAGCGTCTTCCATTTAGGATGATGGATTGATTAATGTATGAGAGCGAGTAAATAATTATCTACGCCTGACTTAATTTCAAGATTGTCGTGCTAATTTCTGTGCGTGCGTGTATAAACCGGTGCGAGTGTGGTCACGTATGCAAAATTTAACCCCGATCATGTTATTTACCTTCCGGCTATTACAGTGTAAACATAGCCGTTCCGCTAACAGTTTGCACCAAGGAGGAACAACTAGCATTGATCCGATGTCCCTGGTCGGAGAGTGTAACGGGGTTGAAATTCGTAGACCAAATGATACAATGGTATACATTTTTAGCGAAATTTAAAATAAATTTAATTTTTTTTAAATTTCGCTAAAAATAAATATGGAGTTCTACAAATTAAACACAAAAACCATAAACAATGGTATACACCTTTCTTTTCATTTTTCCCTCAGGGGAGCGACTGCTGTACCTAGTTTAACTTTCTCTGCGGTATTTCCTCACAATCCGGGGATAGCTTTATCAGGATCGAGAAGTTTAAAAGTGTGTGACGAGTGTGACGCACGATGAGGGAGCAGGACGCTCGTCAACCCCCACCACGAACGTGCAGGAAGCGATGCAAAAGTGGCTTCACGACCAAACGAAGACAGTCCATTCTCTGCAAATTCATATTTCATCGTTTTCTACGAAAACGTGGTTTTTGTTATTCATTTATATCAGAAGTATACTCTAGACTGTAATTTTTTTAGGGCAATAACTTAGATAGAATCTTTGTTATTATGTAAAAGTAATAAACTGGATATTATTTACAATAATTAATGAAATATAAGCATTAATTGACAGGCTGCGGCCAAAAAATCGTCTTCAGTGTCCTAGATGGCGCTAATTTTTAATGAATATTTATATGTATGCATACTATGTTTCTATACGTATAAAGTATACTTCATTATCTAGAATTTTTATAAAGGAAATCAAGAAATATTCAATATTAATAAAGTTATAACGTTTTAAATTTGCAATAAATTTTTACGTTTTTTGTTGATTTTAAAACGCTTTTTATTTATATAAAGAGATGATTTTAAACAGTATATTCTATTTATTCCCGTATTTTGAGGATTTACTCATTTAATAAAAGTTTTTTTTTTAATATAAACACCATAATTGATATTTAAAAATAAAAATTCCAAAGTATCAAATGTGTCAATAAACGACGTAATTATAAAACAGAATGCCGTCGGCAACTGCTTCATTTATTGACGCATTTCATACTTTGGAATTATTTTTAAATATGTTTTTATAAAAAAAAACTAATTTAAATAAATTGTAACGAAAGGTGTACATAATTTTGACTTATCTTCATTGCACTGTGCACTCAGACTATCACTCCCTACACCGAATGATTCAATAAACCCTCTTAAATGACATGAGCACCGG
This sequence comes from Agrypnia vestita, assembly GCA_016648135.1. Lineage (NCBI taxonomy): Eukaryota > Metazoa > Arthropoda > Insecta > Trichoptera > Phryganeidae > Agrypnia > Agrypnia vestita. Next base: position 108,889 of record JADDOH010004038.1, on the reverse strand, counting down.
CAGAGAAATTTATTAGCAACAACGGCCTTAACAGATTTCTCGACAGTCCTAGTCGACGAAAAAAGATGGACAGAACATGCCGTGGCAACCCGAGCGATATATTTCCTTTGTAAGAGAATAAACATTAATAAGAGCAGTGCGTAATTCAACGTCACTCCGTTGCAGGCAGCACCGCGTGATTCACTTTTAGGTTACCCAGGGCTGTCAAAATGACTTTACGATGGACTTAATTATTCATTTCAAAGGCAAAAAATATTTGTATAAAGCAGATCGATTATTTTTAACGCGAGAAAGTCACCTTACCACTGTATCTTCATCAAAAATAATATATTAAAATGTGTACAGGAATCTATTGTCCGGTTTAGGTGTGGCCTCATAGACGTTTAAGTGGAGAATATATTAAATAGTTAGTTATTTCTTCAATTTAAATGGATTTCGATAGTTCAAATTCAAATATTTCTAAATCATTTAATCTATTATTAATACGTACGGTTTCACTGTTTTCGCATTTAAATGTGTGCCCCGTATCTAAAAAATGGTTTGAATATTCTGAAAAATTATTATTACTAAGTCATTTTATTTCAATCTAATATTAAATCTTCGTGCCGTTTTACTTATATATAATAATGAGCACTAAATGCAATTAACTTTAAAAATAAATAATCAATGGTTTAGATAAATTTTGTGTTTTTTTATGAATAGCTAGCAAAATACGAAATTGCTGTGGGATTGCTGTTAATTAGCTCTGGCGGCAATATTGAATCCATTAATTTCAAACCGGTCAAATTTAGAACTTCAAAATTGACAGCATTACAATGTTATACAATACTGTCAAGATACCGAAATATCAATATTTCTATCTTCAAAATACGGCTGATTGATATCTTTTACTTTGGAATTGATAAAGTTTAATCTGACAAAATGTTAATTCACAATGCCATTACAGTGGTGATAAAAATTAGAAGAATCCGCAAATTATAGGAGTTGCTATAATTTGTAGATTCAGCAATGCCAAATGTCAAATTTGAGCATATAAATAAATGTTTGCTTAAAATAAAATAAATTTTGTAAGTTGTCTTACGATGTTCTTAAGACGTTGTTATTTTACAACAGTAAAAACAAATGGGGGCTCACATTTATAAGATTACGGAATAAAATTAATGATAAACACATTATTAATATTTTTAATATTTAAAGCATTAACTTTGTGGTTAGACATTATAACAGAGTGTTAGTCAAATTTGTATAAACTACTACCAGATTTTAGGTCTACCGGTTTCGAGACGTACCCGTCTCTTCGTCAGGACCAGCACTACACTACTATGTCCACAACACTATACACCACAACCATAGCATTGTTAACTTTTCACCAATATTTATAACATGCGTGTTAATCTTGTCAAGGACAAGCATGCACTAACTAACCTACAGAACAATCAGGAATCTACGAGGGAGAGAGAATGAGAGGGGACGGGGTCTAAAGTGGGTGTTACCAAATCTTTTGTGAAAGTTAAATTGAACAAAGGGCTGTATGGAAAATTGATTTGTTATTTATTTATATTATGATAAACAATTCAAAAATGTAGCACCCACAAACATTAACGAGTATATTACATTTTCTAAAAATAAAATTATTGACATAGGAGTTTTTCAACCATCTCACTTGATCTACATTGGAAAAACTAAACATTTCAAACATATTTACTTTATTTTTTATGTGGTTAATTTTCGATTCGACCATTAAACCAATTAAATAAGGGCTCTTAGTCGGCACCTCTTGTCTGTCATTACTGTATTAAGGCTTGTCTAATATATTTAATACATAGGGAAAATTAGCGAAAGAGGCAGAAGGTTTTATTAATATTTTCAGTAAAGAAATTTCAATGGTGTAAGGTGACTAGCGAAGTGAAGAACTTCATTTCAGACTGAACACTACATACAACATGTACACGTTCACCAATTTGAAGACTACAAAGTGTGCGCTTGATTTGTAGTAGGTACCAAAACATTACGCACTTCGTCAACTTGAGCTTATTGTAGTACTACAAAATTGTGCAAGCAGCTAAAATTTATCGCTAACAGGGGGGTTGAAAAAAACGTTTTAGCTATATCAACAATTGCCCAAAAATTTTCACAAGATTGAAGTGCGAAGTTGTGTACGAAGTTGTGTGCGAAGAAGTGAAGTGTACACTTAGATTAAAAACGTGTGAAATGTGCACTACAGCATAGTGAAGTACTACTTACTTCAAAGTACTTTTTTTTAACAATTGTAAACAGATTACGTGTACCTTATCCCTTTCTATTCAGTTGCATCTTTTTTCATGAATGCACGTCTATTATTGTCTTGACTTGACAAGAAAGTCGGTAAATCGACGCACGTAACAAAACGCTTTATCATTCCCATAGCGTCATCAATAATCAATGTAACTATTAACTGTCTTTCTATTGCGCGCTCCGAATTGACCGCTTATTCTCTTAAGTTAATATATAATATCTCTGTCATTATCCGCACTAGCTTAATTCCCATCGTCACGTCCTAGGAAGATAATTGGTCCAAAATTAAGTGAACCTTCATACGTTATGGGAAATTAGGGCCAAAGTGCGCTGCATCAAAAATGTAATGTTCTGTGAAGGCAGATAACGGGAACCTGAATCATGATTGTGTGGGTACCATACTACCTGTAGCCATTCTTAAAGAATGTGTGTTATCTGTATAGAAGAATTCTTTAAAGATTTTATTTCAAAAGTGTTTGTGTTTCCAAGCAATGACCGTTTATAATTAAATATTTTAATTAATGTATATTATAGATATCTCACAGAGACGAAACTGTATTAATTATGGGAAAGTAAGTATAGAAGTCATTTGGGTGTAATAGGACTTATGACCTATCTTTTTATGGTTGGCTTAAGTGATCACTTTACACAATTGTAACATTCGCCATTTCCACCCATGATAGAATATACCATGCTTATTCATTTTTTGGAAGTTGTATATATGTTCAAATTGCGTGGAAAGCTTTCATATATGAGTAATAAGCACCTTTTCCATGCGGCCTGTACAAAGCCATTTTCATTCCCCTAAATCCCCACAGATGTCGCTAATGAGAAAATCTACATTGATTTTTTACGGAATTTTGAGAGCAATATACTTTATTGTGTGTATTTTAATTTCATCTGTGAAAAATGAGATGGAAAGCAAATATTTCGTTGCTTTTAATGTATGCAAGTACTTTTAGCTTGAATTTTTACAAATTATACATAACAGTAACTCATATTTAAAAAAATAAAGACTAACAGAAAATAAATTCTCAATTTCAAGACATACAGAAAAATCAAATCAACGAAAAAATATTTTGGCTGCTACAGGGATTCGAAGCCAGATCACCTAGCTTTCAGGGCAGGTATGTTGTCAATTACACCACTTCAGCCTGGTACCTTTCCACCAATATATCGACCTTTCTGTTAGTCTCATTTATTAATTGATTATGTTAATTTAGCGTCAGATATTATAAGCTAACGTATATGTAAGAATCTGTGGTAATCACATAAAACATGGCATAATTTTAATTGAATAGAAACACTAAGCACTGCAAAAGTTGCCAGCAAATAATTTTAATAAAAAAAGTAATTATTTAAAATAAAAATTTAACACTTTATTAACATCATCCATGGGGAACAGGCGCTTTATTTGTTACGTTGCATGTAGTGTTCATGTTTTTTTTCTAATACTCGTGTAAGTCGATACCTGATATGATAACTTAAAAATATATTAGTCACCGTGCATCATCGCAATATACATTTTTATAATGATTAAAAGATTATGAAATCGATCAAAAATCTTGTAGTACAAAATACAATAGTACGCATTTCAAATAAAATAAATAATACATAATAAAATTAAATTACATACTCATACGGAAGGGATTCATGCTTTAATAAAGATAATTTTTACCTTTCAATATTTTAATAAGCAATAAAACGAAATCAATTCTTGACCGGAAGATAAGTGACGAAGCACTTACCACAAATGATCCGTATGCTTTGGAAGCTGGGATTAGAAGGCAATATTTATAAAAAGGTTCAATTTATTTACGTGAATGGCAAAATAATCAACAAATACAAGAAGCGCCTTACACGAAAGGTTGAAATTTATATGATTTTTTGTTCTCATTGTTAAATTTAGATCAAAAATGTTATGAAATAAATTACAAACTGAAATAGATTAATATTTGGGTACGTAGCTATCTATTGTGGGATATTATATTATTGTGCAAATAGATATATTCAAAATACTTTTTATAAATACTTTTAATTTTGTACAACCACCAGATATGCGTCGCACATAATATTTGCTGGTAGACTCGAATATTGCTAGATAATCCGACATTTGAGACAAAATATACTTTTGTTAACAATTTCCTCTAAAACTGTGCTATTATAAACATGTCAATTTTTTTAGTAATTTAGTTTAAAAATAGTTTAATAAATAATAAGAAAAGAAAATCTGTAAATCATTATCACTTTTAATATGTTTTAGAACAAGAAATGTTGATTTGAATACAAATAAAATGAATCAGTTAAATTGTATACCCAACGTGTCAGAAAGCAGGAATCAATTTACTTTATTTCTATCTAAGTCTATCTTATTTATATCAGGGATATTTTCACAAACATATTATGTATTATGAGCGTCCGTTAAGATGAAGGTAACGAAATTGGGTAACGTTAAAAATAATCAGTGTGTTTTATACGAGTAAAAAAATTGTTTACTATTTAAAAAAAATGTCCAAATAACAGGATAACGCTATGAACATCAACAATATTTATTATATTTATCAAATCATTCCTCTACATATCTTTATATAAATAAATAAATTTTATATGTTATTATTTATTGGCTTGCGAAATCCATGGACTAAACCAGTATCGTCCTGTAAACTTATATAGACTAACCTTTAGAGCGATACGGTATTCGTGGAGTGCATCGCCCTTGACCGCGAAATCTGAACTTCCTACAATGTGAGGAGATCAGGTACGTATTGTGGAGAAAGGAAATCCACGTCTAGTTGACTATACCAAGTCGATTAATAAGGTTTATTACACTTTACATATGATATATTAAATTAAGTGCTTATATGAAATGTTCAAGCAGGTTTAATTATTTTATTCATATATTACAACTATTTAATCCACTCGAAGCGTGAACAATCGAATTCATTTAGTTGTTTCTATTGTTTAAGGATTTTTTATACATAAACAAACGGTTAAAATACTAAAGTTTATACAAATACGCGGTGGTTGGAAGACAGAAGAGGGACCCACCACACACCCAGGGCCGCTCTATGAGCAATAGCTCCCACATCGGTTATACGCTTTACCCACCCATGTTCAGCATTTTTTTAATGCTAAAGTGGCCTTACTCACCGCCCCGCTGATACTCATGGGAAAGTGAGTGGTACGGGGAGGCGTCCACACAAAACCTCTTCTCTGCCTCATTTGAAGACAGTGATATATTTTGAAGTTGATTTTTCATATCATTACTAACAACAACAACAAATAAACTTGCACTATAGCTTGCCTAGTTGGGCAATATAATAATTCTTGTGATATTGCCCAATTCAATATGACTTGTTCTTTTTGATTCTACTTTAACCGGATATCACTTATTTCTATATTGTGTGTTATTACTACAGTTTAAATTGTTGATTAGAGAATGTTAATTAACCATGTTCCATGTTGATGCATTTGTGTACCTTAAAGTAAAGATGCTGTAAAATATTATGGATAAACTGAAATAATTATGTAACAATAAATTATGTATATTAATAAAAAATAAATAACAATTAAAAATAATTTTTGCTTGTGAATCAAAATATACATATTTATAATAATTTTAATAAATCTTATCTACGGAGCGAAAGTGGTTCGGATGTATCAGCTCGACGGTGTGTGGCGGTACAGGCAATACCGAAAGTGAAAGAAAGCGAAAGATTCCCTTCACGATAGACGGATCATCAGTCTTCACCGTCCCATCGCTTCATCTTGTCAACACACACAACACTCCACGTAGGGCAGCCGCGAGTAACATGACATTTAGGGCCTCTACGCCCTGCATCAGAAATTCTAATAAATACCTGGTGACATTTCTTAAATTCTAAAAAAAATACATTTGCTACAAATAATAAAATTAATTTTAAAAAAATCGATAACTTTTGACTTTTATTCGCCAGTCTCACTCCGCCAACCTCGCTCCAGCTCTGTTCATGTTAATGACCGCATCAGATGCACGACTTGTGGCACATTACTATAGCATAGAGCATGTAGCCCTTATGCACTGATTCGCATATCACAACACCAATACATAGATACAATTGCGAAATGCGCTATTCCACTGTGTTACATTTTACACAAATTTTAATTTAACACAACTACACAGAATAATTTTAAACGTATCTTTTATCGTAATAAGCATGCAAACTTTAGTAAATTTTTGCTAAAATAAAGTAAAATCTCGATTTTTCTTGAAAGTAAATCGGAGATCATCGGATTGTTGTCAAAGACAGGCGGTATGATCACTGAATTATACAGGCTAGATTGCAAAATAACTGTATGCTCTGTAATGCTTTACATTGTCAAAAAGAATGACTTTTTAAACTATATTTGAATATAATAAACAACTCAATTTAAGTGATACACATAATGTTTAAAAACAACCGCATAAATGAAAAATTGAAAAAATGATAAGTTGTCTTTATTTTCTTCTTCAATCCATACTATATTTCGAAACAACCTAAAAAAATGTTTGCGTGTTTTGATAAGCGATACATTTAATTTTAAATACTTATATTTTTTAAAACTAAGTCTCTATAAAGTGAATACGAACGGAAGATAAGATTTCAATCGAAAAACAAACGCGATCCATGTCGTTCCTGGGAACTGAATTCTAATAATAATAGTTGAGAGAATTTCAAGAACTCACAAACGATACGGTTTTCATTCAAAGAAATACAATTTACCTCTATTATAGACTTAGGATAAATAATTGGTCATGAAAACGGCTCGGTAGCTCTTGGATTGCAATCCTAGAACTTCCGCTATCTGTTAATACCCGCGACTTGCAGAATTCTCAGGATATTCAAGTAGTTGCCGGTTAGAAGAAAACTGACTATCATCAATGGTCACGCAAACTGATGACCGAGTATGACAAAGGTTGACTAAAAATTTAAAATAAGCTACAATAATTATTGTAACGATTATCCAGGCTGGATGTGATAAAACTTAACAGAAGATGGAATTCGTGACCAAAAAATAACAAGGTTGTAGTTTGTAGTATTATATTACGAAAAAGGAAATAAATTTTAGGTATCATAAAAAATTGACTAGCCTTTACCAGCAGTTACTCAATTTCCCACAAAATGTTTCTATTTTTATAATATTTTTAGGGTGAAAATAATTTAATTTAATTATATTTTTTCAAGAGCAATAAAAGGGGGATTATATTAAGACACTTGTAATTGGGATAATGGGCATAGTCTTTATTTATAATGTTTTATTATAAGAGTATCATGTACCAATTCTGTTAGTTTCTCTAATAAATATTAAAAAAAAGATAAAACCAAAATATTATATTTTTGATGAAATACCACTGCCAAACTAGATGAGAATTCGTTTTCGTTTGATAATACATTTCGTTCAGTCTATTTACCTTCTGTCTTCTATATTAAATAATTATATTTTCCACTTTAGCACTTTAACATCATTCCATAACATTTTTTTAATTCACTTTGAAAACAACACAAAACAATCACAACTAAAGTTCATTTTATTAGAATTTAATGACAGAATTAAACTTTGTAAATAATGTATTCGTCCCTACGTAAACTCGGACATCTACCAAAAATGCATTTTTGATTTTTTTGCACCAATACATAGAAAATACTCTTTTTGGCAATACAAAATAAATAAATAATGGTTTCCACTTTTATCAGAGAAAAAACACGAAAGTCAACAAATACGCTCATTTTGTACGTAAAACCAAACTTCAAACAGCTCTAGTGTAAGCTTTAAGTTTTCTTTAGATGGCTTAGTGCTATTTTTGTTCATATCATTTAACTTTTTAAAGCGAGTTAACGCACTAAGCTTCGCATGTCACGTCAAGCCATGAGCGTGCTTATACGCTTTTTTAACATTGCAAAGATGATATTATACCAACTATAAATCACTTAAAACCCACCCCTAACCTATGCTGTGTTCTCCACGTCAAATATAGTTTAGAGCTAAAGGGTTGAGTTTCCACATAGTTTTATAGACAGTATGTGTTTAGTACAAAAATATAGAATACTAAAATATTTTATAGGTATGCGTCATTATAATTCACTAGATTTACAAATCTGTAATGGCATTTTGCTTTAATACAGCCTCACGAGAGCAATTAAATATGTAATGATCATCAGCAGCGACGGCTCCTGGCACGACTCTATTCTTTTAATGGCAGCAGAGGGCAATGCGCGTGCGCGCACGAGATGCGCTGCGGTGGGATAAGGAACGAACCTTTGGATACATTGTTGTTTTTGAGAGAAAATTCTGGAAACAAAGCGTTGGAGATACATTATCGGTATTAAAAAAAGCCGTTAACCCAACCTATTATTCAGTATGGAAGACACTTATGCAACGCCAAAACCATATATTACTCTTGAACTATTGCATATTGAATGTATTGGTCTTCTAACCATATTTTTGCATCCTTCCAACTCATCATTTCCATGCACACATTTCCATGCAGCATATTGACACATGAAATAGGTACGTCCCTGATAACTCATGTTTATCTTATGTACAAAACAAAATCAAGAAGTGACGAAAGAAACTGGATCGAAAACTGGAAGAAATCTGGTGTTGTACGTTCCCTTTATCATCATAATCACTGTTGGCTCTACCAACCCTAGTGGGTCTTAGCCTCCTCAAGAGTCTTCCTTCACTTGTCTCGGTACTGCGTCAGCTCTCGCCAGTTCTGGATCTCCAAGTAGATACGTTATCTCTCGATACGGATACGTTATCACTCCATTTTTGTTTGGCCTTCCTAAGCTCCTTCACCCTATTGGTTTGTATTCAGCAGGAACTTCAGTGTTTATTGTTCGGTCACTCTCTCCATAAGATCCACGCACCAAAGTCTTCCCAATTTTTAAAAGAAATTTTATTTATTTATAAAATTGCTCTTTATACAAAATTTATTATAACTCATTGATGTAGCGCCTGCGCCTAAGTCCTTTTACAGTGATTAAGAAATCCGATTTGACAAAAGTGATAAGACCAAACTGCGAAATCTTCATACATGTCCATTTTTTAATTTTATTTTTTATTATTATTAATATTATTAATATTTAAAGCATTAACTTTTTGGTTAGACATAATAACAGAATGTTAGTAAACTTAGAAAAACCACTACCAGTACCAGCTTCTGGTAGTGGTTTTTACTAAGTTTACTAACATTCTGTAATTTTTTATTATTCATTATTAAATTTATACATATTTTCTATTATTTAGATCGTGCCAAGCCTTATACAGCTTGTCGGCACGTTTCTTTTCCATTTTCTTGCAAAAGTACATTGCATATTTAGTTATAGGTATAATTTACAAAGGATAAAATATATATAAAAAATAATAATATTATATGAACATAACAAAACTTAAAAATAAACTTGGTAGAGAGACTAGGTATCAGATAATACATAACTAACTAACCATCACGCCGTTTCCCTGCAGGGGTAGGCAGAGAGGATTGAACGCCACACTCTTCTATCCTGGCACACCACTTTTGCTTCGGCCACATTCATACATCTTCTCATACACGTTCTACGATTGTTGCGGCTTTTAACAGGGCCATCCTCAAATACTTGTAGTACCTGATCGTGCCAGGTCTTTCGCGGACGCCCTCTATTCCTGTTGCCTTCAACATTCGCCTCATATATTTTCTTAACCATCCTTTCCTCGTTCATACGTTCCACATGACCAAACCATCTCAGCACTCCTTTCTTTATTCTATCTAATACATAAAAATGTAAAAAAGTAAAAGATAATAATATTATATGAAAATAACAAAACTTACATATAAACATGGTAATGAGACTAGGTAACCGATCGAGATAATAAAAAAACACGAACATCAAAATGAATCATGAATTAATATATGATCACCAAATATAGATTCTTACTGGGCGAGAATCAAGAATTCACGAAATGACATTTTAGCCGAACTACAGAAATGTCATTAGTAGACCGAGTGACATGTACCGCAGTAGAGACGCTCAGCACAGAGCCCCTACTTCCACATATATAGTGATCTCAATTGAAGTGTCCTGTATACTTCTTGCGAATGTCAGAGGAACATTATTAAGACGTATCTTCGTGGCAACTCGGAGGGTAGGCGACCAGTGGGCGGAAGAAACAGCAACAAAGACTATATAAAGGCAGTGGATCTTGATAAGTCAGCAAATATTGAAACTGGGTGTAACATGGTAATGTGGAATGGCAGGTACGTCTATTCGAAACTTAAGGCCCCAATTTATATAAGAATGGAGCGATGATCACCTAAACCTTTTCTGGAATAAAAAATGTGGAAGCAGGCGTTAAAGACGTCTTGATATGCCGTGTTCGGCTAAATCCAAGATAACGGTCCCATTGCATATACAACAATGATTATTTCACTATATTATTGAATGTGCTAATAACAAAATGAAAGTTAATTTACGTTTAAAAAGTAAGTATTGAATAACTTTAGTTAGATTAAATTTTAGATGAAAATTTTAGTTAGATTAAATTAACAGGACATTAAATTATATCGTGAAATAATTATTTTCATTGTATGAACAACGGGACCATATTCTTGGATTATTCCCCGTGTTCTGTAAAAGCTATTAAATAAATATATAAAATAAATACCTCAAATGTAATTATTTTTATATTAAATCAACATGTACGAGTACAGGCAGAACGGTACGAAAAACACAAAGCAGAAAATTTTGTAAAATTGGTAAAAATATGTAAAAAATAGAATAAAGAGCGGAATACAGTTGTATTGAAACTCTTTGTGGTGCTGAAATTTCACTAGAAATCAACATTTAACTAAAAACATTGAAACTGGGTGATGGTAATTTATTATTATAGTTTAAAATTACAAATTAAATCTCTTTATCAATACTATAAAAACAGCACAATGATACAAGACGCTTTCAGCAAAACAACAATTGAACTCCTTCTATTATATTTTTTTCATATGAACACTGCTTTCTCTTGTTTTCAAAAATGTTCTATTCTTCAAACCTCAAACAATTAAAAAATAATATAGAGGGTACCTACCTACATTCCATTGCTTCCAAACTATCTGAGGTTTAAAGAATGGAACATTTTCGATGTGATGATTTTCCTTATTTTATTACATTATACATTATTACTCCCTTTATATTAACTCGTGGCGTCTGCTTGCTTCCTTGCTTGCCGACTTGCCGTTAACAAAAACTTTGGATCGATTTTTGACCCTTTTCCCGTGATCTAATCGAGCTGAAACTTGGCAAGTAGACTCGTGGCGACGATCAAGAAGATCTATCAAATTTTCGTTAAAAAAAATAATAATCTTAGTATAATTTCGGATTTTTAGAAATTTTATTGATTTTTTCAAATTGGAATCATTAGAACAGTTTGATTACGGCGGCCCGATAACGTCGCGGAATATTTTCTAAATTTGAATTACTCCGTCGATATGCATATTAGGTAGGTACTTCACTACGAATGTCGAAAATCTAAATTGACTGACAAATGTTTTTAGAATTAATCTTCAAAACATGAAGTGTTTTATCAAAGCTCAAATCTGACATTTTAGAAATATATTAAATTACTGTAAGTTTAGTGTTATGTTATATGTTTTAATTCGTCTTTAATTGTTGTTATATTTTACAAAGAAAGGGAGTATAATAAAAACTTGGTTTTTATGGTTTACTTTTTTTTATATCTTGAGAATAGGTAAGGCATTATATTTCAGCTTCTAGGCATATTTATAAATATGATTTTGGCTGTAACAATAGTGATATTGGCAATGCAGTGAATGGTACCGCTTACCCAGGACCGTTCTAAGAGCAAAAGCTTCCATATCGGTCCTACTCAATCGTCTGCAGGTTGACATTTTTTTTTCTACTAACAAGCAGGACCGTGCTGCTCCGCACCGGTCGTATAAACCGTTGCGAAGCCGCACGGCCGCTAGATCAAAGGCCAATATTGGCAACGCAGTGATAATATTTTTTAAATCTATTCTTCCATTAAAATTAGCTTATGCCTAAATTCAGTGTGAAATATGTCGCCATCGAGAGTGCGCGGTTCAACAATTCACTTTTTTTTGTTTTTAAATAAGGAGTCAAATCTTGTTGAAATAATAAAACGCACTCCAAAGTCAGGAAAATATTTTTAAACGATAATTGTACCTACTATTTTTATAACCTTGTGTAAACATTTTAATTAATTTGGATTTACTTTAATGAATATGTATTGTAAGAAATTACATAATAATTGACTATGAAAATGTAATATTTATTTACATATTATATTATAAAAGATGCTTGCATTAAAAATGTCATTTCGAGATGTTTTTACGGAAAATTGTGATTGTACGCCTTTTATTTTCCGATGATTCCATTAGAGTCGGTTTGATGCAACACCAAAAAATAATTTGAAAAAATATACGGATTGATTTTTTCAAATTTTCAAACAATGTCAGACTACCGTGAAAACTACCTTAACTAATCGGGAATATCAACTAATGCTGCAAACAGAAGTTTAGATCTAAATAAAAATAAAAACATGTCTCATTTTCTCTACAGTAAAATTCGTTTTTTATTTCACGTAATGTGAATTATTTGTGGAAATTGACATTTTATCGTAATAAAAAATATTGACGCTTTAAATCAAGTTTGTTGTTCACGTTCTAAGTACTATTAAACAAGTTCTAAGTACTACTTAACACTAAGTACTACACGTATTAAGATCACGCATAAGAACATGTACACATATGAAAGAAAAAAAAAATAATGAATCATGTAAGCTCACATATTTACTCGTTACATTTACAATCCATGTATTCTAAAACAGTTTATTAAAAAAAAAATATTTTTCAATTTTTTTGGTTACTGTAGGTAATTATAATTAAAGAAGAATTTTAAAAATTAAATAAAAAACTATTTACGTGGTTTAAATTAAGGCCTTATGGGACAAGAGTGTAATGATGTTTCTTCTTATAAGAGGAATTTGCTTACAACGACAAAAAAGTACGCTTATACCGAATACGCGGCCCTCGTAGTCCGGTGGGCATGACACTGGCTTCTCACACAGGGGGTTCCGCGTTCGATTCCCGGTGGGGTCACAATTAATCTATGTGATTTACTCAAGCTTGGGTGTTTTGTGGTGTGTTTCGCTTCTGTAATCGGGAGTTTTGAAACGTGAAAATAAAAATAAAACGTAAAAAAAAGGATATATCGATAATATCTATCATTCTTATTATTTTGGATCATTAATGCATTTAAGAAAACAATACAATACAAATTTGGCGTGTACCTACAGCAAAACCGCCACTATTCATACGGGCTCCATATTAATAGTGGCGGTTTTGCATCTGTGCGCCACAAATGTTAGGCAACATATCAGAAAATAATACAATAATAGGTTAGTTAGTGCAAGCTTGTCCTTGACAAGATTAACACGCATGTTATAAATATTGGTGAAAAGTTAACAATACTATGGTTGTGGTGTATAGTGTTGTGAACATTGTAGTGTAGTGTTGGTCCTGATGAAGAGACGGGTACCTCTCGAAACCGATAGACCTAAAATCTGGTAGTGATTTATACAAATTTAACTAACACTCTGTTATTATGTCTAACCACAAAGTTAATGCTTTAAATATTAATAATGCTATTGACTACATTAATGGACTTTCTAATCATATAAAGGAAATAAATAATGTAAGACTTCAATAACCAACTGAAAAGACTTGTGTTGGGGAGGAAATAAACTGTTCATAAATCGATGTGAGTATTTATAATTAAATGTCATTAAAACTTTTAGTATTACTACTATTATGTACCTATATTGTTTAATGTCCTGTTACAGCAGCATACGTTTGCTGCCTGGTGGTTTGCCATTGTTTATTATTTTTTATTATATTAATGTCTATTTCTATGTCTAAAATATTAATATAAATGAAAAAAGTAAAAACCCCACATAACGTCTTCATCGTAATTCTAGTTATCTAGCTTACTTTGAGCAATTTTTTATAGTACCGTTAAAAAGTGTTAATAATTTTAAATAGCGAAGAAAATTTGCAGAAAACCTGCAAACTGAAAAGATCAATATGTCTGTATATATTTTTATTGATTAATTACTTAAAGTGATAGTAAATAATTTATAGAAATTGTTTGCAATTCACACTTGAGCTTAAAAGCTTCACAGCAAGGCAGTCAGTCATTGCACTGTGAAAGGTTGTTTACCTACCTGGTTTTATAGCCACGACGAGAAAGTGACTTGTATTAAGAAAGGCGAAAATCCAAAACGACCTTTTGGATTTTCGTTCCGCTCGATTTACTACGCAGCAAGAAACGCGCATAGACAATCTTCAACATTTATTATCAACATCCTTCTATTGACATTGATAATAAAGCTAATAATGCAGTAAAGTAGAAGGTGTGGTAGGAAGGTCACGAATTTAATTTTGCAAATCAATAAGTACACAAGTGCTAAACATATATAAAACATGTTTATATTCCGCTAAATTTTAATTACTCTTTGGATATTATATGATACTTACATTCCTTCAACTCATGTTTAAACTTTATAATATGCAATATTTAATTCCTGTGTATACTATTTCTCCTACGTTCTCTGCAAATACTATAAATGCACTATGAATAAAATTTAAATAAATAAATAATTAATTCTGAAGAGCAATAGTCATCTACAGTACCAGAATGGCTTCCTGGCTCCATCCCAACTCACTGTCGTCGTCGACTGTTGGGGTCAGCTCTCCTCGACCTTAGGCTAGAGGTTCTTCTGTTCTGGATAACGTCACCCGATCGGTGCCTTTGCATCCGATATGCCTTTGCACCACCCATGAATTTTTTTGTATTCTTCTGGATGCAATTCGGGAGATCGCCTGGTCCAACGTGGCCATACAGGCCATATTATAACAATCGCCTTTCCTTCATCTTGCTATTGATGTTCGTGACTCCCAGGCTTCTTTTGTCTCTTAGGAACACTAAATGAACATCTTAGTATGCGCATTTCCTAGCTGCCTATAGTAGACTTTAGAATATTTCGGAACATTGCATAGAAACTTCGCGGATGGACTGTAATATAAAAACGTTGTATTGGCAATTTAATATCTTTTTAGATACCAGCGATTGATTAATATACAGGAAAAGATATGTTCCACGCAAAGGGGGTACGATACATGTGTCTGGATATATAACGCGTATTTGTCAATTTTTTTAAACCGCAGCAGAGAAAAGTACGTGAACTTGCTTGGAACCAAGGTAAATGATTTTATTTCTCGTCGTTGAATATAAAACATTTAAGGCCGCGAAGGCATGCAATTCGAAAGCGGCGCAATTGCAGAGGATAAAAGTAGATTTACAACTTTATGCGTGCACTTGTCATAAAATTATTAAGGTCTTGGATATCCTTTTCTCCGTATTGCCTTGGATATTACACTTAATTAATTCAAAGAAGGATACTTTTGATTTTACACAGAGCTTTTCACGAGAATATATTTTTTACGATAAAAGCCAACCATGTTACACACTGATTAATAAACTGACAGATAAAATTATTATCATAGCACTAAAAATGAAAATAAAAAAAAGCCATTCCGGCACTGGCTTTTCTATGAGTAATAACTCTCATATCGGCACTACACTTTCGCCACCCATTCGTAATCACCGCCCCGCTAACACACATAGGAATGCGAGCGGGACGGGGAGGCGTCCACACAAAACCTCATCTCTGCCTCCAAGGCGGAGGGACAAACGACAATCGGAATATACATATTATCCGTTAAGTGGGATATTACAAGTTACATATGTACAAGAAGTGCCACAGTTTAAGTACAAAATATGTATGCACAAAGTCCATAGTATTTATCATAGTAATGAGCATAAAGATAATAACACAACACGTACACATGCAACTTAGGAGCCAGATTAATTAAAATGAATTACACAGAATTACACCTTAGAGACAGTTAGTAGATTAATACACTCCCGTCAGGGAAAAATAAAAATAAAATAACAAGCACAAACATTAAGGGACTCGCCAGTCCGGAGATCCACTGCCGGCAGATTCAACCACGGTAATGATCCTAACAAATGAAGTTACGTCTATAGAAATAACGGAACGGAAAATAAAAAACTCGTACACAGCAGTCACACTCCAGCAGGAGACCTCCTAAGAATTTCCCAGCGGGTAACAAGCCACAAGAAATAGGTAGATTTCGTCTGTAAAATTGTGTGTGTTTACTTTATTACAGAAAGGGGCGGATTTTGAATGGCGGCAATTATGAAACAATATTGGTGGATCAGGTTTCACTAAGTTGAGATATCTAGTTGGTTGAGACAACTTAGTTGAGATATCTACCAGAATTAATTCTCAGAAAAGATTTATAGAAATCTGATATGAACTACGTTAGTTATTGTGTTCACAAAATCCCGAAAATCCCGAATCGATAAAAAGTGCATTCATATTTTCTGAAAGTTTCTCAAAGGAGGAATCTAATAACAAATATAGCTAGATGGTAGGAAATTAGTAATAGCTAATAGGAAATATCGAAACCTACCTTAAATATGGGACTATTCAAGCAATATTTCAATGGTAATTTTATATTTCAAGTACATTGTGTACACGTTGTTAGATGCGCTAAAATATATCTAAATAATATGTGAAGAGTTGTTATTACAAAAATAAATAAATATTATTTTTATCAATGATATAGTAAACTGTAGATATGTTACAAGCGTGAAATCGTGGCAAGTCAAAAAGAAGGTAATTGCCTTACTTGCATTCGTTATCGAACGGAACTTCTTTGTGATTGGACGCGACGATACGCCGATAAAAGAGTCCCGGGGAAAAGGGAACAGAGTATTGTATACTATTGTAAGAATGAGTATGTTATTTTAGTCACCGTGACTTCAAATTACCAGATTTTTCTGCATTTGCTACATTTGAAATCAGGATAGTATGGGAATAACGTGTCTATTTATAATACGACAATGACTGTTATAATTGTATCCAGAGCGGTGGATATTTTAAAATCCTACTCTACTCCGACCCTGGCTTCGGCCTTATCTAACAGTTTGACTCAGAGAGGGACAAAAAAACAAAGAAAGGGACATAGTTTTCAGACGCAGCACGATCTGCTCAGCAGCGTTCAGCAGCAGCGGAGTGATAAACGCGATGTAATTCGAAAGAATGAATGTATTCGGTATGCACTTGCATCCGGTATTGATGATTCGCTCTCACATGAAATGAGAGATAGACATCTAAAGCCTACACATTTTTCACTTTATAAAGTACCCATGACACGTACATGCATAAATAGAGTCTGACTAGCTGCGACTCGTCGAAAATGACGGTACTTTTAGATGTCGGTTCCTAAGGAATAAGTACGTATTTATTTATTTATATAAAAAGGAAAAGAAAAGAAAGAAAATGAATACTTAAAAAATATGAAAAAAATTTATTACAAATAAAAAAAAACAAAAAAAAAATTCTATAAAGAAGTTACGGGCGTTACACGAAGATACGATGACAGACAGACAGACAACAAAATTATTATAATTGGGATTCGGCCGATTTCTGACGATTCGATTTCGCCTAAGATATCGTAAATCAACGACTCCGACTGCCCTAGTGGTAAGATACTTGATTTGTTGTTTCAGAGGTGAGAAAATCACGACCGAATAATTGTACTTCTGCATTTCTATTCAGACATAACAGAAACGGACAAATAACGGAATAATAATTATTTTTACATCACTTGGCCTACATAAAATATATATCTTATGTAAGTCAATTATCTAAACATCTGTATCTTGTTATTTACAGGTTGAAAGGATAGAAATCAATGATTAAAGTGATAAAATTAATTGGAAATGTCATTCACGAAACATTACAATGCGAATTTATATCTGGATACTGAAATTAACACAATGAGCATCGAGTATTGCTTTTACGATCGCTTTTCAATTAATAACATTTCACTTCAAAAGGCTTAACAAAAAGCAAGCAGTAAAATCAATCCATGTATTTAAAAATATAAATTAAAACCGCAATGTATAAAAAAGGCTTTATAACATAAAGAGGTCGCATATTTTTTTTATTCGCAAAAGTCCACATTTCATTTTAACCCATTGCTTGACATAAAACAATTTTTATGGCCGTAATTAAAGTAGTTAAAATTAAATACCAAATTATAAAATTAAACGGATGGGTTAAATTACTTGTAGTACTATAAAATTAAAAAATCGTATCATCTATTAAAAATAAATAGATTAATTTTATCTTAACATACCCAAATGTAGTAGGACAGATAAACATTAATATATAATAAAAATATATAATACACCCAGTTTATAAGACTGCACCTCTCGAAACTACATGAAAAAAATTTAACTCAATCGTTATTTTTTTATTAATATTAAAATAATGCATACGTAAATACTTAATACATACATATTCTCTAATATAAACACAATGTCATCAATCCCTAATAATAATAATTTCGATTGTCCGTCCGTAACTTCCTATCTAATAGCATTCCGTTTTTAAAATTAGTTTAACTTCAAAACTGTTAATAAATGAAATGAAAACATTGACTGTATGCTTTTTAAAAAATACCGAATGAGTTATATTTTTAATAGGTATTTAGATTTTTTTTAATATTTCGGTTTAATCAAAATGAAAACTATTAGGTGCATCCATTAATATGTCATTGGTGTTAATCGTTAACCGAAATATATAATTCGCTATGTAACTGTGTCCGTCACTAACTCTACCAGATGGCTCAAATAATACTGAGTTATATGAAGCGAAAAAGTTATCAAGACTCTGCGCTATTCTAGATAGCGCTTTTCTAACAGCCTTAACCGGCAGCCGAAATATCATTTTTGACGGTTTAAAGCTAGTTTATAATAATTTCTCAATGTATAAACCCAAACTACTTACGTGGGAAACGTGGTTACGTGGGGGTGGCCCAGGCCTTATGACATGTACAGGCTGGCGTGATCACTTTACAGAATGCAACGTTCACCAACTTCACAGTAAGAACATCCATACATTATCAATTTTTTTGAAAGTTTTATAATATACGTTCTAAATCAGTTTAATTTATAGGCATCAATAACCTTTCAGAACAAATTAAAACCTTCCTAAAATCCAATTTAAATTAAAAAATCATTTAAACTTATAGCTGTTTTCAAAATACTTCAACATTTCATTATCAAATTGCGAAATTACCTATTATTATTAAATTACTCGCATACGTACCTATATACAAAATAAGAACTGAGGCTCCCTCATCAGAACCAAGAGCTTCTCTTCACTGATGAGGTCTAGACGACTACAAAGTATTTTAAAAAAATTCAATTTATTGTATGTATGTATCTGTACCTTATATTTAATTAAATAAATAAAATAAAAAAATATATAATATTCGAATGGACTATGCTAGAAACATCTATGGTCCTTCCAATGATATAGTTAGATTTCGTAGCTGGTAATGCTAAGGCCTCGGGTACGATACGAGCGGCGAGCGGCAGAGCGTCAATGCGCCCGAGTAGTGAGGGAAGACGGCCACGATATGACTAAGCTCAGTACTGTGCCGTCAGTGTGACCCTTACTACTCTGGCGCATTGACGCTCTGCCGCTCGCCGCTCGTATCGTACCAGAGGCCTAACTCTCTATTTTTAAAGTGAAATATTAAATAATATCATCATAATATTAAAACATTCATATCTTGACGATTGTAAAGTGTAGCCATGCATTTTATAAGATAACATTAACAGATTACTCTCGCAACATCTCGCTTGATATTAAGCGATCGGCTATTAATTACCATTACGGTATCGACAAGTACAGTTTTCATGATTCATTATCCGGTTTTACATAAAAGAAGGCTTTTTCAAACGGACCATCAGCAAGAGCGTGACCAGAAGTCAAGACTGTTCCAATCCAGAGCATCCCTAATCATTCAAATTGGTCGGAGAACATCGCGCACTTTTTAATGCCGTAAATTAGACGTCGGGCAACTTTGTTGCAAAAACTGTACTGAAATACATTTACAACTAATCGATGCATAGTTCAATGGCGATCGGAAAAAGTCAATCATGAAGAGGCAAATCAATTTTTTAATAGGAAATCGGTAAACTTTGACTACTAAATCACATGACCAAATGATCTACGAAAACAATTATAGATTGAATTTTAATAGCTTCTTACTGTGAGTACTCGAAGAGTGAACACAAAGGGAATTGCGAGAAGAGTATAATTAAGTGTTTTTCAAATGGTGTGTCCTCTATAAATGACAGAATAGCAAACCTTCAACAACCCACACCCGTGACAACGATCAGCACAAGTTAATTACAAATAAATTATCTTTGCAATGATATTTTTCTATGTATGTTCTGAGAACACAATTACTAGATTTTATCCACAGAGTGATCATTATTCTTCTTCTTTTAGAAGATCTGTTGATCTGTACTACAGAAAACTACGCCTCCTGGGATGACGAGGTCTATCTTTTCGGTGGTCTTCCCGGTAGGCGTCTTCCTGAGGGGATTTCATTCACTGCGGTATGCGCGAGTCTATTTCCTCCTGTCCATTTTGGCTACGTGATCCCGACAGAATTTCCTTCTGGATTTACTCCATCGTGCTATGTCCTCTATTTTGCAAGTTTTCCTTGTGTCTCCATTTCGGACACGGTCACGTAGAGTTTTTCCAGTAATGGATCTCAGCACCTATATTTCAGTTGTTCTGAGGAGTCCTTTGGTGCGGACAGTGTCAGCCCGCGTCTCTACAGTGTGTCATAATAGGTCGCACGCACGTCTTGTATATTTTGACCCTGGGTACTTCATTCATATTATCATCATTAATTAAAGCAAATTATAGAAGTCTTACTGAGACGTAGCTATTCACATGGGAAACGTATATGAAAGTCTTTAAAGAGTGGCCCAGGACTGTGGAGAAAATTGAAAATTAACAACCTCCCGTCTTCCAGTCGCACTGAAATTTTGCACATCGACTTGATGTCATTGTACGGTGGAGAGAGATATGTGAAGCTAAGGATATTATACGATAGAGTAGACAGCGAAGGAGGGATGGTAGTCATATCAAGAGAATGGACAGCACCAGAAGACCTCCCAAAAATGGAAGGATAGCTGGGAATCCACCGCACAGGAGGCGCTATCCTCTGATGAACAGACCACATAGATCTATTAAAAGGAAGAAGGAGAAGACTTGATGTCGATGACAATTCATGCTTACACGCATTTGGGATCACACAGAAAATATATATTTATCTCAGATGTTCGGAAAAGTACCTACTTTCTGGTACTGTTATAAAATCATGGACACTTTAGAATTAATCTCTTATTTAAATTGCTACAAAACAAAAGCTGGCTGTTATTTTTATTTTATAAAGGATTTATAATGATAACTATGTTTTTGTGGGTTAATTTTTGACTACATTAATAATTATTACATTAAAAATACACTAGGTATTTACTTACATAAGTTTAAAAATTAATTAATGTTCAATTTTGCAATATATTTTTGTAGATGTTTTAGTTTTTGCTAAAATATATATAATTTAATTTAACTTTTTACTGTATTAATTTAATTAAAATATTAATACTGTATTAATCTAATTTAAATTTTTATAATGTACTAATATACTTGAACTCTAAATTATTAATTAATTATACTAATGAGTACCTCTACCTATAGTTAAATTTTGTGTTTTAAAATTAAATATGTAACTAGCCCTAAAACAGGCCTGCCTAGTTGGGTAGTTACATATTTTATTGTATGATTGTATGATAATTTATTGTTGTATAATTATATTTGTAATGTAATGTAATAATGTAATAAATAAATAAATAAAAAATAAGCGGCCTAAGTACTTACATAAGTATTTACCTAAGTACATACATACACATTACATGTGTGCCTCTCTTACTCCTCTGCAGTCCTGTGAGGAAACGCGGTACGAAACTGCCTGTATGGGTGTATAATTGACACGAAGCCTTTTCTTTGTACTGTCCAGGGTCGGAAACTAGTCACCAACGGCCGCAACCACGATCAGAGAATATTTACGACCGAGCCATCAAGCAGACTCCAACAACAGTACTCCAATTAGAGCAAAATAATAGCACGTTCGATATAACATCAGGGAATAACGGCCCTTCGAAGCTTCGCTGAAACCGCGCCATTAAATATGATATATTTTATCCTTTTCGAGCAACGAGATGGCAGAGCGAGTTCCTGATTTCGATTTGGCTCAATATCTTCGTCTTAAAAGCTGACACGGTGCGGAAAATAAAGCAGGATGTCGTTTGACGTAAGGCAATCAATGTTAACCAATCAGAGTTATGTCAACATTTAAATAATGTGTTTAAGCCGAAGCTTAATGATTTTACAATTAGTATTAAGAAAGTGATATAAAAATACTTCATCGTAAATTGTATTATTTTAAAATAAAACTGTTAAAAAAACACATGAATATTGCAAAAATAACCTTTATAATATATGTATGTATTTCACATAGACAAATAAATGGAGGTAAAACTCAATACACATCTTTCATTTAAATTTTTTAATGCGAATATCATATGCATACTTGTCTCCATACCATGATTCATTAGAACGTATAATATTCTTCATTCGCAAAGCAATATATGCAGACATACTTCATACATTCAAATTGAAAATCTAAATTCAAAAGGAACATTTTATTGCAATTGATAAAAACAACTTCCTTGTGTGATTATACTTTTGCAATATTATAATGCAACATAATATAATATATTGTGACGAATGCTAAAAAGAATAATAAAAGGCACTTTCCGAACCCCGGGTAATATGTCACTTGAAATAACACTATCGTAGGATTTAAAACGGTCTACAATTACCTACAACCTTCAGGAAACGTCTACAAACATCTAGAAACACCTAGAACAACCGAGAAGCGACGAGGCCCTTCTCTTAAATACTAGAATAATAAATTTGCAGATGGCATTCTGTTTTATAATTACGTCATTTATTGGCACATTTCATACTTTGGAATTTTTATTTTAAAATAATAATTAACGTGTTTTTATTTTAAAAAAACTAATTTTTATTCAGTGAGTAAAGCCTCAAAATACGGAAATAAATAGAATATACTGTTTAAAATCATCTCTTTACATAAATAAAAAGCGTTTTAAAATCGAGAAAAAATTTCTTCAAACGAACATTTCTTGCAAATTTAAAACATTATTACTTTATCAATATTGAATATATCTTCATTTCCTTAGTACGGATTCCAGATAATGAAGTATACTTTATATATATAAAAAAACATATTATGCATACATATAAATATTCATTAAAACTTCTCGCCGCCTGGGACACTGAAAACGATTTTTTTGGCTGCGGCCTGTCGATTAATGCTTATATTTTCTATATTATTATTATAAATAATGTTCAGTTTATCTAAGTTATTGCCCTAAAAAAAATTGCAGTCTAGAATATATATTCTGATATAATATTAATAATAAAAACTCACATTTTCGTAAAAAAAAAAAAAAACGCCGAATTATGCATTTGCAGTGAAAGTCCAGCCTTGAAGCTTGCTAAAGGTTTAATGCAGTCTTAATGATTATTTTAAATATGATATTAAATTTCACATGTGCAGATCCGTTATGTTATACGTAATCATGGAGCTGGCTCCTAAATAGAACGTTTAAAAATTGTAATATCTCAACAAGATCGTTGAAATTCTTCGAGTGAATCAACGTGGAAGAAGAGCAACTCGATGAAAAGTACTTTCTACTTCAGAAAGTGTGAGTGAAGGGCCAAAAAAACGCCACGAATTAACTTTATATTGAAGTGATCTGAATAGCTGACCTCGTACGAATCAATCTGTTACGTTGTGTGATTGGATCTCGGACGAAATAGAGCGCAGTAATTAGCTCCAAGTCTTCTAGTGTTACGCCGTCAAAGACACAAATAATACAAGTAGTCAACTAGCTAAGGAAAATGTAATCAGTTATGCCCGTGAAATGAAGTAAATAAATTATCGACCCTGATGCAATTTGACAGACTTTGAAAGCGACAGAAATATATTTTTAAAAAACCACGCTAATATTTAAATGTATTAAAAATTAAAAATATAATTTTCGAAAAAAAAATTGTAAGGTAGGCGCTTACGATATTAATATAGATTACAGAATTCTGTTAGTGATGGAGAAAAAGCGCCCACGCTTTTATTTGGAGAGTGAAGCAAAATGTTTTGTCCGAAAATTTATTTTTTAGCATAAGCGTGGTTTTTCAAAAATAATTATTTCTTTGATGTAATATAATTTTCTACTTTTAGTCTTAATATTACCCAGCGTACATAATCACACCGGTAGGAAACTAGCGCTATTTTTTGGTGAGCTCATTAACTAACTAATTCCCCATTTAAAACTTTGATTAATTTATTATTATTATAGATTAATTGGTGAATCTGATAATTTATTCATGTGTTTCCTGAATTTCGCCCAGACATACATACAAACAGGTGAAGCTAATACAAAGGTGGTAAAAATAAAAATATAGATAAAAATCATAAAGAATTCGCAGTCTTTAATATTTAGTAAAGTTTACTGTATATTATCAGTCAGTAAAATTAACAATTAGAATCCATTAAATGTGGTGTACCTCATTTATGATTCGCATATGCATTACGTAAAGTTAGAATATATAAAACAGACTACAAGCCTATTTATTATTCACGGCATTTCAAGAATGTGTTGTGAACTGATGCATGTCAATGTTAGTCGCAGCGTGCAGTGAGAACAAGGAGCATGACTTTTATTTAAACATATATATGGAAAAAAAAACGAAATTAAATATTTAGTTGGCAGAATATGTATTATGAAATATTAAATTCTGAATATGTTAATTATTGTGATAGGAACATTACGAGATAAATCTCTTATTTCGGTTTCTTTTCAAAATATATGCTTAGGAAAAATTCATACTTCTTGTTCTCACTGGACGCTCCTGGTCAATGTATAAGCGAGCGATATCTGCATAAGAAAGAAACAAAGTTATATGACCGCCTCACGCTAGGCAAATTGATACAATAAAGCACTCGACTATATTATAGATGGATTTGGCGTTTACAATGTAGATGTTATTTACGATGATCGTTAAATAATACTAAGCAGTCATGTAAACAAAGTTACATGACCGCTTCACACTAGGCAAATTGATACAACAAAGCACTCGACTATATTATAGATGGATTTGGCGTTTACAATGTAGAAGTTATTTACGATGATCGTTAAATAATACTAACCTTGTTATCTCTACGTGATTTAAAAATATTTTAATATATTTTTTAATTTAATTTAATTTATAATATTTTAATTTAATAATCATTTAATATTTCACCACTTAGTTTCGAGAGAAACATAATCTCTCGTTGACAATTAAAGTAGGTAGGTATATCGAACTTAGATGATAATATCGATAAGAAATTATTTCTCTCGAAACTTAAGTACAATAGCCGGCAAACATCTTGAAATTTTACGGCGTAGTGGGGGGAAGTTAACGCATGTACCATTCCACCAAAAAGACCCAAATTTTGTCTTCTGCGCATTCCTTCACTACGCCAAAAAATTTCAAGAAGTTTGCTGACAACTGTACCTAGTGAAAAAAATATTAAAATATTATTAAATTCCTTAGAGGTAACAATGTTAATACTATTTAATAATCATTAAAATACTTGACGTTTGTTTTACACTTGTTTCAAATGTGTACACCATGCACAATGTGTTGTCATAAGTCCTACATGGATTTGTTTGTTTGTTTTGTCTGTGTACATTCCACCATTTTTCTAGATCGTCTTCCTCTATACTAGCTACACGACCAACGCGTGAAATAATTATTTTTCAGCACATTATGTAAAGCGTTTCTCCAGCACAAAGTGTCCAAAAGATATAAACATTCGTTCATCTCGCAATCCTGATACGCAGCATATATTATTGATGAAATTTCCTCCATTATCGACAGTTCCGGTTCGTTAAATTTTCCATTTCAAGAGCTCGAACATCAATGTATTACGCCACTCGGAATCGAAGTACCCATTACCAATTGACCGCTGAGCGAGCGCGGGTACCCGGGTACAACCGCGGGCCGAATGTTGCCATTTTACTTAACCTCCCGGAGGCGGAAGTGTGTCGTGAACGGTCCTCCGATAGCAATCTGCTGCTACCGGTCAATGAAACCGTTCAAACACAACTGGGCCGGGGGGCTCGATAATCGTCGGCAATCATCGGCAATTCCCGTGGAAGCTCGCGACGATTAACTCCGCGGACGACCCTTAATTCTTATTTATGCTCGGCGAAAATCGCAAAAGGTGCATAAAATTCAAATACGCTGACCAGATTAATTATTGACGTTCCTAGGTACTCCCGTGAGTAAATTTTAGATTGCACCCTTACCGAAATGAACAAATTAGACGTGAATGCAATGCTGGCTGTAGTGTGGTAGATACAATAAAGAAAGGAGTGCTGAGATGGTTTGGTCATGTGGAACGTATGAACGAGGAAAGGATGGTTAAGAAAATATATGAGGCGAGTGTTGAAGGCAACAGAAATAGAGGGCGTCCGCGAAAGACCTGGCACGATCAGATACAACAAGTTTTTGAGGATGGCCCCGTTAAAAGCCGCAACAACCGTAGAACTTGTATGAGAAGATGTATGAATGTGGCCGAAGCAAAAGTGGTGTGCCAGGATAGAAGAGTGTGGCGTTCAATCCTCTCTGCCTACCCCTGCGGGGAAACGGCGTGATGGTTAGTTAGTTAGTTAGTTAGTTACCCTTACCTACTAATTTTACTCCCTTTCTTTTAACTTGTAGCATCTGCTTGCTTGCTTGTCTGTCGAAAAAACTTTGGATCTATTTCAAACCCTTTTCTCGTGATTCAATCGAGCTAAAACTTTGCAGACAAACTCGTGGCGACGATAAAAATGATCTAACAAATTTTCGTTTAAAAAAAATAAAAATTATAGCATAATTTTGGATTTTTCGAAATTTTTTATTACTCGCTTTCGTAGCCTCGCTCCCTCGTAGGTTAAGCGCCAAACCTGTTTCCACTAGTAAATAAGGAAAGGGAATATAATAAAAACTTGGTTTTTATGGATTAGTTTTTTAACGTTTCTGTAATAATTTTTTATACTATAAATTTAATACGGATATTAACTCACCCTCAATCATCAGGATTTGGTGTTTTTTTAAAATAGAGATGCGCATACTGAAAACGTGTCACATCAAAATTATAACAATTTCTAAACTAAGCTTAACGCATGTGTATGAATATAGGATTAACTTGCTAGTTTTCTGAACTGAGTTTGAACCAATAGACCACAAGCGTCTAAATTTTTGGTGGGTACATTTGACAACATCGTTATCGTTTGCATCGTTTTTTTGTACGAGTGTAGTTTTAGCGTATAAATCGTGTTTTCGTTTGTACGATTATAGTTTTAGCGTATAAATTATGTTGTTCTTTGCAATTGTATTGTTTTATGATCCAGTCCATTTCAATGGAACCCTTTGTCGAATTTTTACGACATAATTTTAAGAGCCTTGCCCAGTGATATTTTTGTAGATTTTTTTCAAAAAATCTTGAAAAATAGGCCTTAATTAGAAAAATAAAGATTATCTTCCCTTTTTATACGAGACAGTAATTGTTAATTCGTTTGACATGATATTTTTTTTGTATTCCGCCCACAATTTGCCATCGTCCAAGCACCGTTTTACTCGAATATACTTAGCCATGGAACATCCTTGAGATTAATGTTGACAATATTATAAATACTAATTAAAATTATTTCTTTTTTTGCAGGTAAAAATATGAAATTCCAACGCAGTATTATAACTAAGCATCTATCTGGAAATGGTATGTACGCTATGTGTTTTGTTTAGAAAGAAAATAAAAATTGCATACGAATCATCATTATTTTAAAATTAACACCATCCATATTACGCAAAACTTCAAAAAAGGAGAAAAATATGTGAAAAAAAAAATTTAAAAAAGAGTTTGAACGAATTAACTGAACGAAGTTAACTGAAATATATCCAGTGAGATTGATTTTATTGTAATCAATGTTCCAAAATTCAAAGTATTCTTTTAAAAAAACACGAAACTCCCAAATAGAGTTAACTAATATAACGCTAATAGGGGTTGTATAAACCGTTGTGTCTATCTTTTAAAATATAATAGATTTAAATAGATTTAAAAAATATGTTTTACTTTACTTTGTGATACACACACAATATGAGCTATTAAATTACAACTATGTTTTCGAGAGGAGCAGTCCCTCTCATCATCAGGTATAGATAATAACGAACTTAAATACAAAATTGAAACCGTTGAAATCCTAAAAAATTTAAATTCTGGAAACACATTAATAAATAATATCACATTTCAGTCCACTTCACCACTCCTAGAGCTGTTCGGCGAAAAAAATACCCTTCCCTGCCGCGCGCCCCCCTGACCCCCCTGACCTACCCAATTAGATTGATAAATTTTGTATTTAAGTTAGTTATTATCTATACCTGATGATGAGAGGGAATGCTTCTCTCGAATCTATAGTTGTAATTTAATAGCTCACATTATGTGTGTGTATTACAAAGTAAAGTAAAACATATTTTTTAAATTATAGTGTTGCACCACGAAGTATCTGCCAAATCTTCCAATGATTTAAATAGATTTTATAATAGATTCTATTATATACAGGCATTGGCTTTTTCTAGAAGGTTACGGTTTATAAAATATCTGAAAATAAATTAATAAAATAAAAAGAAAGACCTAGACCTGGCTTCATATCTGTGGCATGATTATTTAGATTGACGTTTTAAATATCATATTGATGCGTACATTCTCCGTAAATCGATCTACCAAAAGCTGTCCCTGTTGTGGGTACCATGATGGCTTCAATGGAAATGGTATTGTCATAGCAGTTTGGTTTTACAGAATTTGGTTGCAGTGACAAAACAAAATCATACATCTTTGAAATGTCGAAACTGCGTAATACTTTGATTTAAAATATTTTTTTATGAACAACACGAATGTAAGTTTAAAGCAAACAGATTAGATTAACATAATTTGTATTTCCATGGAAATTTACAGTTCAACGTATCAGTTTGTTATCAAGATAAAGCGTTAGGTTAGATTTGGTATCAATATACGTTTGGAAAATATTCAAAGCATACTTAGGAACGTATCTTACGTTAAGAAAGAGAAATGTATGCTGTCAACGGTTAGATTTATTTTAACTATCGTGGCGTCATCTTACATCCAGGTTTAATATAATGTAATGTAATATGTCACCCAAAACAAAAAAAAATTGGGACAGTAATATATATTCCTTGGAGAGGCCGCCATTGATTTATAGCTCACGTTTAGGCCAAATCTCTGCTTTTAATTTGTTCAATATAATCTTCAACATGTACATCTATACTTATGAATTAGAATTTCATAATAATAATGTGAATAAAGATATATGATAAATGCCTTTTGTGTGGAAAAGGAGATAAGGAAGAAGGAGGTAAGGTACTTGTTGTATGGAAAAGGAGGTAAGGAAGTCTTTTCTGTATGTTAATAGGGCTCACGACCTACCATGTGGCTGGCTCAAGTGAACACTACACAAAGTAACGTTCACCAATCCACTTATGATAGACTACCACGTCTATCAAAATTTTGAAAGTCGTATATACATATGTTTAATATGCATACCTTGTAATAAATTTTGCCATTCCCATAAATCAGTACAGATGTCGTCGTTGGTAATGAGATATTTAGATTTTTGAGTGGAGATTTTAAAGCAATATCACTTAAGCCAGCCATACGATAGGTCCTAAGCTCTATGGACACCCAATAAAGACTTCCGTACTTACTTTTCCATACAAAAAGTAGCTTCGTCTCTACGACACATCTATAATATATCGTGATTAATGATGTCCACCTGGGGATAAAATCCAGTATTGTGTTCTTGAAAAAATTTAAACAATAAAATATTCTGAAAAATAAAAAATAGTATTTTTTTAGATTTCTACAATAAACAGCGTTCAGTAAAACGTAAAACATGCTAATAACACAAAAGCTGAATTTCCAATACAAAAAATCATACAAAATGAATCGGCAATATTATAAAGCGGTTAATAAATGGCCATTAACACGTTGTCCGTTTGCTGTCGCTACTGTAATACACAACAAAAAACAAATTGCTGGCAATGTAAATCAAACACAAGCGTACACGAGTGAACACGCCGTTTGCGATTATCTTCCTATAATGTATTCAGCGTGAATTGTGACCGAGTCATCTGGGAGATCTGTAAAAAAGTACCACCGGCAGCAGCGAAATGTGCTTTTACGAACGTCATTAGAAGCTCGTGGGAAAAAGTTCGCTTTGAAACTTTCTAATCAATTATGAACAGCTTTCGCTGTTGGAGAGCAACCACCATTTGGGGCTTTCATCTTAAAATATAACAATGTGAAACAAATTTTTAAACTGAAAAAATATTTGTAGGCTTTTAATATTGCCGTTCTAAAATTTCATTCGAACTATTTCCTAAAGAAATTTCGTTAATAAAAAATGATAATACAAAAGTGAAAGTGAAGTGAAATACAAACATTTGATGAAAACTCAACTGTACTTACTGTTGACTTCGCACAGACTTCGGCTTTTTCATTCGTTGCATGTCGTATCGTGAAAAATCACGGGACATAACAATAATTAATAACTTGCGTGCAACCTGAACCGCGCGCTGATTGACGTGTCACTAGCCATCATTGTTGTTGTTGTGATTCCAGTCTAATTCCAGCGAGTTACAGACAGATATACATTCAAAATTAAATAGATAATGAGAAAATATAAAAATAGTGACATAATCAACATATAAATTACATCTACTAAAAGACTACACCTCAATCTTGCATCAAGTATACAACGTGAAGTACAAATTGTAAAAATAATAGGTATTTGAGTACTTATTTGAAGGCAAAAAATTCCCTTACAGCATTTTAAAACAAGTTATGTCCAAAAAATAAATGTAAACTTAGTCTAAAAAACAAATAATAATTTGTATATAGAGTAACCAAAAGCACATAACTCCAAAAAATGATAATTTGTCAATAATGGCAAAATTGCGACCAATAAAAACAAAACATAATATTTCAAAACTGTTTTGCTTTTCAACGAACTTTCGTTTTTCACAGTTGCTGAAATTTCCAGAGCTGATACAATTTGACAGAAAACTCCATAAATATACAAATATTTAAGAATTGAAGAAAAATACATCTAAATATATTTAGAAAATAAGATATAGGTAACAATAAATCTAAATTCAAACACCTGTAAATTCTTTAATGGATTAATATAATAATAAAATTGTTTTGATACCATGTGGTTTCCTTACCATATTCTTTGTGGTTACACTGAACTGACACTAAAGAATAATTATTACACACGCAAGGCAGAATAATCAATAATTAATAATTTTAAAGAAGCTTACGTCACGAATATCAAAAAAGATGAAAGCAGGTAGGTCAGATCAGAAAAACACGTGTATAATAGCATTATTTCTCCGCCTAATACTACGTGCGTAATGGTTACCCACGTGAATACTCATTTATAATAATTATCTGATTGCTAAATAAGGTTTATAGGTAGGTAACAGATACTAAATATCATTTAAACACCTTTCCACGCACTAAGATTGAATACAGATGAGTTCCCGCATTTCGGTAAAAGTACTTTCATATTTTTTCATACTATTCATATTTTTCTAGGTCATGTATTATTATTTTGTACAGCGAACATCAAGAACTTTAACACGGCTTAGCCTCGGTCCCTCGATGCTGGAACTGAGAAACCATACTGAAAAGGGAACGTCATTTATCATTCTTAAATGCTTAATTTTATTCCTATACCTTTATTTATTTCAATAATTACACATTATAATTACCTACAAACATAATGCATTAATAACAGAATGCAATCGAATTAATTGTTGCATAAAATATTTCTACGCGAAAATATATTTTAACTTTTTTCGCTACTCTAAAATTAACTTAAAATAGGGAATACTTTAGCTTATAGAAAACATATTTAAACTATTTTTTCTGTACTATAAAGTGAATTGAGGACTGTTTTAGCTTACCAACAAAGTAAAAAAAACAAACTTTATTAAGTACCGACCGCCTAAAATATTTAGAAACGAATTTTCAAACACGTAAAAATAATGATCTCATGGATCTCCGGGATCTTTTATATTGAATATGATTTGGTATTTGCAATCTTCCGTTTTAACTTTTATTTTATATGATCAAAAAATTAGCGCTAAGATTATCATCATTTTATAAAATATAGTGAATTATTATTTCTAGAATAATTACTATAATAATTTCCATACGTCCATGCCACACAAAAACGTAAAACAAAAATTTGACAGGTGTCCGTTTCACATAGCATCGTAATACAAACAAGATCTCAGTGAAAGAATGTTCTTAGATTTTCACGGCCACTCGGAATCTTCTGGTTTGTGTCTTCTGAGGTATTAAGCCGTGTTATTACGACCTTTCTCCAACGTTTCGGATCCCATTGCAGGGTCCATCATCAGACAACACAACACCAACACTCACAATAACACATCAGCCCTGATGATGGACCCTGCAATGGGACCCGAAACGTCGGCCAGAAAGGTCGTAGTAACATGGCATAATACCCCAGAAGACGCAAACCAGAATATCTCAGTGGTATGCAGTCAGTACTTAAAAATAAGATTTTAGCTAACTAGAAATTCTACGAAATAAATCGGAATAAAATATGTATTTTTTTTACAATTAAATTATTATAATTTTATTCAGTTTATAATAAACCATTAAATTCTGCCAGATAAATATTAATTCGGTTTTTTTCTTCGAATAATATTGTCCACGTACAACTCGGTGTACTGACTGCAAGCGCCTACAAGATCTACTGTCAATTTAATAACATGATATAATAACATGGTTGTCGCAACGAGTAAAATAAATTATTTTACTCTTATCTTTTCGCCGATTTTTAAAATAAAGTTGGTTCAATAAAATATTAATTCTCTAATAATTTTCGTCGTTAATGACGAGTATATTTTAGAGAACAGAATTTTCCCAAAATTATACAATACGAAAAAAGTATCATGAGTCATTACTTTACAAAGCATATGTTTTTACCAGAATAACGATGTGTTTATTATGTTCTTTTGTATTCATTATAGAAAAACAAGTACTCACATACGTACACTTAGTGCAAATACCAACACTTAGCACTTTCATTTATTTGAAAAACGTGTCCAATATCATTAACAAACATGAAATACTTAAAGTGAACTCGGTCTAAATACACAGAAAGGAGTGCTAAACACATTAACACTATGAAAAAAGTTCAAATCACAATGAAATGAAAATTTGACTTCAATTCATAATTGAGGCTAATAGAGCTAAAACAAGAATGCAAAAACAGAAGTAGATATTAAGTAGTTTATTTTAAGTACATTTTTTGTTTATGCTATTACTGAACCTCGTTAATTTATTTGAGTTTTTTACGACAATAATTGAAGTAGATATTAAATTTTCTGATACTGAACATTATTTACTTTATTTATTAGAATTAATTTTATTTATTATGTAAATATTTACTTCAAACTAATTTGTAATGGTAATCTCTCTAAAAAGAACAGAGAGAACGATATTTGGATTATTGCAAATATCATTTGAAGCTAAATGTTTTTTTTTTTTTTTTTAGCGAAATTTAAAATAAATTAAATTTTAATAAATATTATTATTAAGTTCTACGGGTTAAGTATTTTTATGTGTTACAGCTGTTTCGGCTTGTAAGGCCATTATCAAACAGTGGATATACCACGTACAAACGACTTATTTATACAATTTTAAGTTACCCCTTCCCATTTAGAGTAATTAGATATTTGTGGTGAAGCCCTGCAGTAATGTACGTTTTTTCCCGGGCACTTATCATTAAAGGTGCCTCGGTTAACGTTATGCTTAATTATCAAAATTCCCCGTTTTCTGTAAGCTGTTTTCTGTAAGTGTTATTTATAAGCATAACGTTAACCGAGGCACCTTTAATGATAAGTGTCCGGGAAAAAACGTACATTACTGCAGGGCTTCACCACAAATATCTAATTACTCTAAATGGGAAGGGGTAACTTAAAATTGTATAAATAAGTCGTTTGTACGTGTTATATCCACTGTTTGATAATGGCCTTACAAGCCGAAACAGCTGTAACACATAAAAATACTTAACCCGTAGAACTTAATAATAATATTTATTAAAATTTAATTTATATTAAATTTCGCTAAAAATAAATATGGAGTTCTACAAATTAAACACAAAAACCATAAATAAAAATGAAGCTAAATGAATGATACATAAAATAATAAATATATTTTTTAAATTTTTTATTTCAAATTCAATTAATTAGTTAAGTAATCACAGTTGATATAATATAAAGTTATATATTTATCTAAATTAATATTTATGTCTAGCCGTAAAATTAAAACATTTATAATTACGTATATGTATATAATTGTCACAATGTAATTATTTGAAAAAAGTAAGTTAGTGAACTATAGGTAATACTTATCATTTACTTTGTGAAACATAAGTGCCTACCTATTTTCATTTAAAATAGTTTGTACGCCATTACTAGAGTTGAAAAGCCATATTGCACCATCGCATATAAACATAAAAACGCACGATGAAATTTCTGCTTCCTATCTTGGGTTTTAATAATAATTATATGTGAATCCTTTAAACTCTCCATGTTCCCCTCAATCAACACATCACACTAATTAGATCATGTAGATTCACGACTGCTTTCCAAAGGTCTCATGTAAAATTGCAAAAGTTGTAAATATAAATTAATTAAATTTTCACACGAAGCAAACACATTGTGGTGAGACATAATATCTTTAAATAAAATAACTTTTTGTTTAACAACACCCACCCATACCCACTCTCTTTCACCCAACCCCCACCACAGTTGACGTTCTGTCTCTTTCTTCCCTTAATGCTTTCTTAATTGTTCGTAATTCTGTTTTTATTTAGTTAATATCTGAACCCTGATGAAGTCGTGAGTCCCCGATGAAGAGAAGTTGTGAGTCGAAACTAGTTGGTTTATACTCAATAAAGTGGTGTTAAACAAAAAGTTATTTTATTTAAAGATAAATTAATTAATTAATTACCCAGGAAACATAAATACGTCCCGTCTATTTTTGAGTGATGGAGTAACAATCACTGAATCTTGTTATTTTCAGAATACGGCCGATATTCGTATCAAATTTGTAGTTGAAAAACTGATGAAAGATGAATTAAACAGTAGAAAGTAATTCAAGTAGAAAGAAAGTATCTTAGTTATTCCGTTACAAACCAGAACTCTCAAGCATTTGAAAACTGGATATTAAATTGGTTGTTTGAAGCAACATTATGCAAACGCAGAGAACGTATATTTACAATGATTTCAATAAGAACTTTATTGAAAAATTTGCACATGGTTATTTAATGAACACTCTTGGAAGCCATAATTCGATAACATGTCGATTACAACTGGTTCTCATATTGCGTAAAATATGACATATAATTAAACAAATTTATGTATGCCTTATCCCGTTGATAGAATTTCTAGTTTTCAAAGAGAAGTTGTACCGCAACTCGTTCACAGAAATGCGTGGGCAGGCTCGAAACCCGCTTGTTGGCATTCAATTCATTCTGGGGCAATTATTGCAGGATTCACTCGGCAATGCCTAAGTATATAATAATACACATATATAAACTATGCAAACCTTCAATTTTTATTTACTTTTAAAGAAATGTGCGGTACATTTAAGTTACATTTGGATGTAACGTTAAATAAATAAATAAAAATATATGTACTTAGTATACAAGTTAATTTAAATTTCTTTTTTTTTCTATTAAAACAAGCCATGAGGCCCAATGAAGTAGCGAAACACGTCACAAATATGAAAATTGAATATGAACATTGGTAAAATAAACTTTTCAAGAATCAGCATGACTTTATTTTGATATTTGAATCAAATATTATTTTATAAATTGCATAAATAAGTGGCTATGTATAGCCAACACTGGTTCATCCGATATCAAACCAAAAAATTATATTGAAAAAAAAAAGATTTTAAAAACACTGTTTTATTCCACTATATATTTTTATTCAACTGTTAGAAAGTTTTCGAGATTTCTCTCATTGTCAATATTGACTTATTGACAATGAGAGAAATCTCGAAAACATTTTAACAGTTGAATAAAAATATATAGTGGAATAAAACAGTGTTATTTATAATCTTTTTTTTTTAAATATTAAAAATGAATTTCCACAATGTTACAAACAAAAAAACTTGAACATTTATCAAAAAATTATATTAATTCTTGGGTTGAAAAGTTTGGCCCCTTTTATTAAGAATTTTGATCTCATTTTTTAATCTCAAAGATGGAGTCAAAATTCTTAGTAATAAATTTAATGTACTTCCAATCTTGAACATAATTAAATATTATGGAAGATCAAAAACTTCAATTATTTTTAAAAATTCAGAAGAAAATGTGTCGATATTATCTTTCTGAGATACTTCATCAACACTTAATATAAATTACAGCATTTCTCGGAATCGCAACCAATATTTTTGAGTTTATAATCTCTCTTCAGGGCTAATATACTTTGTTCATATAATAACTACTATTAAGAAGACATTGATTGTCCATGATGGTACATTAATCCAATGAAATTTTCTACATCGTTTGGAGTAATTCTAGTATTCTACTACAACTTATTTTTTCTTCTCTTACATATAAAAGAAACTAAATTTGTAACATTTTTTCAACTAATGAACAAATCTTACAATTTTTCGGAATGATCTCAATAATTGCCGATGTTTGTTCCTTAATGTGGAATAACTAGCTGAAATTAGATGCAACTAGCCCAAAATCTTTTCCAAAAACAAAAGATACAAAATGTACACGCTTCACATTACTAGTTACTGGTACTTGATTTCTTTCTATATTACACATCTGAAAATTGTAATATCAAAACAGGCGTCATAAAAATAATACTAATACCAGGTTCGGTGATCGAACTCTTGACCTTCGCATCTGCTGACAAGAATACATCAAACTAGACCAAACAGCATTACGATAATTTGTGGTTAGACTTTCTATATAATTAGTACCAAAGTTCATAAACAAACTTAATATTTCTAATCTCCAACTGTTTTAACAAAACAACCTCAAGAGTTTATTGATCTCAATCACATAAACAGTAGGTTATTGATCTCAATCACATTAACAGTAGAATCGATATTAAAACCCATTAAATTTAATTTAT
Organism: Agrypnia vestita; assembly: GCA_016648135.1. Taxonomy (NCBI): domain Eukaryota; kingdom Metazoa; phylum Arthropoda; class Insecta; order Trichoptera; family Phryganeidae; genus Agrypnia; species Agrypnia vestita. The sequence continues at coordinate 71,167 of JADDOH010004038.1, read as the reverse complement.
TTATAATCATTTTAAAACAATGTGATTAAATCGAAAGAATAAGAATTTAGATCAATTCCATTGTGTTCCTTGAACGGTGCCATTCTATGTATGTACTATACTTTCATTGAAAAAAAAACAACAATAAACACAAAACAACGAGAAAAAATAGCAATTGCCAACAATTAGATTCAACAAAAAAAAAATGCATAAAAAGTACCTAACAATCGGAATACCAGAAATAAGTTACTCTATAATGTTATGCAAAAACATTTCTTATTTTCTCTCTAAACTAGTCTGCGTGGATTAAGAATGAATTAAGGGCATTTCATGATTGCCAGTAGATATTTGAACCACTAACACTGCCTACATAGATTTTTTGCTCCGACTAATGTTTCGGAGTGAAAATGATCGCTGTACGTAGTGCGTTATTTTATTCTATCGAATTTAAAAAATCATAGAAAATCAATTTGGGACGTTTTACAGAAGATAAGTCAGAAATATTGAAAAAAAGTTCGATGATTTAGATATTTTTCCTTTATTAGAACATTTTTGATTAATAGTTTAAACGGGAATTTACATCTTATAGCTATAAAATATTGTAGACTAGCACCATGTATAATAAAGGGTAAAAACCGGATAGTTGCCCTACTTTTCAAAAAAGCTCTATTATTAAAAAATATGTACTTTCTAAGAACAATGCAACATGTAAATCACAACATAGGTCTTTGATCTTTTATAGTAGCCTATTTTTGTAAACATAATTAATATTGGTTTGGAGTAATTCCGTTTTATTTGACCTCTCAAAAGAGGGATAGTTGCCTATTGTAGCGGATAGTAGCTTAACATTAAAAATGCTTCGGGGGATACTAGGGGATAGACGCCTCACTACGTTTTTTTATATACAAATTCATATCAATTTAAGGAATCAGTATTTATTATTTACTGAGATCATTTATTAAGAACTAATCAAAATATTAATCATCATTATAAAAAAGTATTAAGTTTTAACGTTTTAAAGTATTATTTTATTTTATAGTTAATTAAAAAAATCTAACAAATTTTAAATAACAGCTCCTATACCGGTCCTGCTCATTCGCTGCCTGGTTAGCATTTTAATGCTTAAGGGCCACTGTGTGACCCCGCTAAATACAGTGGAGCCGCACAGTAGACTACACAAATTCGCCCTCATTATCCCCAGTAACATTTTTTTTATTATTATCATCAGAAATTACAATTAATATCATAGTACAATAGGATATTGTTATAATAAGACATAAATATGTAAATGATAGGTATATAGCACGTACATAATCTGTATACACTACAGAACTAAAACAAAAATAGAAACAGATTATGTTACACTAGCACAGTGTAATACAGTAGCCGGCAAACATCTTGAAATTTTACGGCGTAGTGGGGGAACGTTTGCGCATGTACCATTCCACCAAAAAGACCCAAATTTTGTCTTTTTTTTTTCTGCGCATTCCCCCACTACGCCAAAAAATTTCAAGAAGTTTTCCGGCAACTGTATGCCCAAAGGATGCTGGAAATCGGCACATGGAATGTCACGAGTTTAACCGGAGACAGCAGATGACTATTTTAATATCTGTGTACAGGCCCACCTTAATATATGGCCATCAAATTTAGATCCTGACGAAGAGAGTGAGAGCAAGGATCCAGGATGCCGAGATGAGTTTCCTAAGGGGGGTAGCGGGAGTCACATTAATGGACAGAGTGAGAAGTGCCGACATAAAGCACACACTCGGCATGGAGCCCCTACTCGTATACATAGAAAAATCACAACTGAGGTGGCTTGGACATGTGCTAAGAATGCCAGAGGAACAAATACTAAGAAGAATCCTCTTGGCAATCCCGGAAGGAAGACGGCCAGTGGGTCGCCCCAGATTAAGCTGGGAAAGGCGAAAGAACAATGTGTATGTAAACAGTAACGCAGAAGCAGCGCAAGACAGGGGAACATGGAAACACCTTGTCGAGTCTTTGGCCCCCCGACCCTACTAGGACAAGGGGATGAAGATGATGATGAGAAGCAGAATATATGAACGCAGCTAGGAAAGAGAACACAGTGATATCGAAAACGACATTAAAAATATCAATATGGCTTTTAGAAAGTTCGTTGATTTCTTGAAATTAATAATTATGTCCAACCACAAAGTTCACGCTATAAACAAAAACAACGCTTAAAATTAATTTACAACAGTAAAAATAATTTTTCGCGGGTTGGTTCCTTGATGATAAACACCGTCTAAATATGGTATGCATGATATAAATTAAATTAGCTTATGGCGTCGGTTAAAGTACAATAATAAATTGAGATCAATTTATCAATAATTCGAATAGTACTTTCGTTAGAAGTATTCCTCTCCGTGTGGGTGGCTTGCGCTACATTGCAGCGAGAAGAATAAATCATCATTACTATAGAGGACGCACATGAAACACTAAAAGCTTTGTAAAATCAATACAAAATGTACTTTTGTGTTACGTAGTATTCATATGCACTATTGATATGCAATTTTAACTCTCTTTAAATATTAATAGTCTACGATACGCCATATTGATATATGCTGCACGTTTACTATTGAATAGAATGATTAAATCATGTAACATCTAGGTTTAATACGAAGGGAAATTGTAAAGGTTGTATACTGATTATTTATACGCTAAAAGCGAGTAAAGCGTGTAACACACATCTAGAAATGACAGTAGGTAGGTACTTAAGGCGTGCACTTTATACATTTAAAAAAGTGAATAAAGTTAACTAAAATTTGGAAATAAAAAAATTATCGAAATAAACTATTTTTAAATTAAACCTCCTAATTTCGTATGTACGTCCGTCCGTAACTTGCTGGAATTACGACACCAAAAATGTTGATCAGCAATGAACATTCACCAAAAATGTCGTCATTAAAAAGTTGGTGCTGAAAATATACTTTAGGTTTTATGTCGATGAAATCAATTTGTAAGTTATCAATCTGAATTTTGTTTTAGGTTTAAGCGAATAAAGTCAATTAAAAAAAAAACAAATGGTTTTCTATTCATGAATTTTCAGCTTCAAAATCCTGCAGTTATTATGTCAGGTGATTTTTCGCGGGTTTACGACTAGTGACAGTAACATTTCAATTTTAATAATGTTATGACATAACTATCGTCAGCTAGCTGCATACCGAAATGACATCACAAACCGAATCACCGAAACACGCGCATTTTCGAATAAATTAAAAATAAACTTACATTTATTTTAATTTATTGTCCACCTGGTACCAAAAAAGGGATTAATAATGAATAACTAAGATGATAATTAAAATAATAATGGTATGTTTCGTTAGTGCTTCACACCTACTTCCTCTCCGTGTAGCAAATGAAGAAATACCTCTTCTCCTTACTAGCTACCTTTCTCTACTATTCTTCTAAACTACCCTTCTCTACCTAAGTAGGTCGGCACACAACTTTATTTATCTAAGTTATATTTTAAACCTAATGATGAGATATAGAATAATTTGTTTTTTACCCATTGGTTTCTAAATTTATTGTAACATTCGTGATTTTTTAAATAAAAATAATAGTTATAAAGAAATCGTCAATCACTCAAGGAAATAGTAATTTTACTTAAGGTGAGTTGAAGTAATTTTTTTCCTTTAAATACCTACTGAGGTAAGCGCATACAAGAGGTAAGTGCATCTAACACTTTTCTACCTTGTATACATATCAGTTAAATAATGTACATAAAGGAAATTATATTACTTCTTCAAAAACAGCAAAATAATTTTGTGGTGACATAATTAATATAATTAATAAAATAAACTTAGTTTTCACCACTTTTGTATTGAAAATATCAATATGTTTCAGGGCTTATGGCCCCTTCATCAGGATACAATTGTATACTAACAAAAGAGCTATATATATAAAGTATACTAACTTTAAATTCAAAAGTCGAAGTATAGGCAATTAAAATATTTTTTTTTTTTATATATTTTGATTGTCTATACCTAGATTTTTGAATTTAATTTTGTAAGTATACAATTGTATCCGGACCATAGGACACAAAGGGGCCATAGGCCCTGAAATATGTTGATATTTTCAATACAAAAGTGGTGAAAATGAAATTATATTAAGAAATAGTTAGTATATTACTCATAAAAATTTAGAACCGATGTGATAATTTGGTAAGCTATACGATCACTTTGAATTTCATCTATTCATTTTCTACACTTACCCCAGCTCACCTTACTTGGAAATTCGCTACCTTTCACGAATGACTGCTTGAATTATAAATAAAGGAAAATAAATAGTTTAGATAAAACTATAATATCATACATGTGAAGACTTGATATCAAGTACTGAGCAAAATTGTTCGTAATTCAATGAACCAGATGTAAGATAAGAATAATATTGCGAGATGGGATATTATTACAGGATTTACGGCAGGAATAAGTTCTAAGCTTCATGCAATCTATATTAGAATCTAAATTATTGCCCACTGAAAGGATGTAAGTCAGTAAGAAATTAGATGTTTAAACATGCAGATACGATCAATATGATCTGCTGCAGTAGTGGTTATTGGAACCGGGAGCATATTTTACGATATTAAATTTAATATCACCGAGGACATGGCAGTTTTTAGCAGACGTCCAGGATGTGTTTAAAGAGAAACAGTATGAAGTTATGTCGTATCATAAATTCACCGTTTTATGGTTACAGTAATTTATAATAAATATCATATTTCAAAATAACGCTAAAAAATTAATTTTGGAAATGCAATGACATATTTAAAATTGATGTAATATTTTACGTTTTACTCAAATTAAATTTCAACCATGAATAGATGCACATCGTGGGCTAAGATTTCAACGAGGAATTGGACGTCATGAAAATGGGGGACCATTTCTATTGCTTATCAATTAAATAATATAATTAATTATTTTTGATTTTAATTATTTTCCGTTGTATTTTTTTCTATAAGTAATAATTAACAATTTTAAATATTTCATTTTGTAAGAATTAATTATCTTGCATTGCGACTGTGCTTTAAAATAAAAAAACTCACGTACGCGCGGTAGAAGTTATACTTAAAAACTAGAATACAGACAACATTACATATTAATCACACTCAAAGTATTGAGTTATAAAAATCTACACTGATCATCATCAATCATTTTGTCGAGTTTTATGAAAAAAACTAAAACTTATACTTACAGAAATGTAACCTCGAATATTTAAAATAACTGTTATTTAATCATACTACATAGTTGCTACCCAAGGTACCCGGGTACTCAACCTGGATGGACGTTTCCCCATACATTATTTTGTTTTGTATCTTACAAACTGATATTTAAACAGTGGTCAAATAGCTTCTGGGAAGGTCACTACTTCTCTTAGCAATGTCCGTCTTCTCTTTATTCCCCCCCCCCCCTTTCAAATAATTTAAATAGTGGGGATCCAAACAGACAAAAACATCTGGCGTCTATGAATAATATTATTTTATCTTGAAGTTGAAAATGGGTACCCAGGTACCCGGGTAGTAACATAAGGTATAATACGGGCAAGCAAAAACTTTCTTAAATTAATGATTCGCGTCTTAGATAATCCCTGATCTTAATCTTTGTATAAGCTTGCGAAATTGAACAATTGTTGTCCGCGCGACCGAGGTCCGAGTCTCCCTCCAGCCATATAATTTAGTATTTTTAGCCGAGAATTCGTACGAAATTATTATATGTATAAATTACTAGAACACTAATTTCAAATGCATTTCTTGGTCTTGTATTCTCGCTACATGGTGTTTCCCGCTACAACAGAAAGCTACAGCGCTAACGGAAGTTACAATGAAAATTTTGCCCTCAAAGCGCCAAAAAAGCTAACTTAAATAGAGTTATGTACGCCACGCCCATCAATATTCTCACTGTTTTGAAACTAAACTAAGGGCTTGTGCTATTAAAATAGGACTTCAGGTGCGATGCTACATCCGGCAGCCAGTCACTAGACTAGTGTTTTACCACTAAGCCAAATTACGTTGTGTAAAAAAAACTGGCATGTTTACAAATGACATTTTTGTTCACAACTGTATAATTTAAGCGATGATTTAGTGGACAACTGTAGATATGTAAACCTGGCTATTCGTCAGCAATTAAGACGAGATTTTGTCGGCCCAAAGAGCGTGAAACAATAAAATACACTCGTAAAGAAAACTGTCGAAAAATAATAACAGGTCAATTAACAAACAGATAAAAAAACTCCAATCACACTGCATCGTTAGGCGTAATGTAACTGCAATGATTATAGGCGCATGAATGGTTTAAGTCAATTAAGTTTAAAGATAAATTTGTGACAGAATCAGATGTTAAAAGTATAATGTCAATCAATGTTTTCCGTTTCTTTAAAATTAAAATTTACTATAGTTTAATCCATCGTATACCGTAAATATCATATATTGAAAAAAAATTACATACATACATTGTCTTATTCCTTTAAATACCTACTGTAATATAAAACGGCATTACGTCCGTCACGCCATTTAGAGATGTGTCAAGAAAAGCATTTTTTCCAAACTAAAACAACTATCAGATTGAACTTTTGAAAAGTGAAAATAATGATAATACCTACTTACAAACTTTTGAAGACAGCTCAAATGGTCAAAGTAATATCTATTGTTATCATCACGTACATCAATAACGTTGTTTTTGATTTGAAGTTAGATAAAAATAATTTTATTTACATTTTTTTTGAATTTGCTTTCATTTAAATTCCATTTTTGCAAAAAGAATAGAGAACACAATAAAAATAACACGATTTTTACTAATTTATAAATTGAAAAAACACTGAGCATGACCGCTCAGCGGCCACAACATAATTGATTGCTTTCTGCTAGTAAATAAAAAATATAACTGACACAAAAATACGAGATTTTGACTTCACCGCGAGGCTAACTGCGTTAAATTTATTGTGAGAATAGTGCCCATATAAATTAAAAACTACACATCAAATTTTTTTATTGTTTCCAAGTGTGAATAATAAAACAGCAACCAAGTAAATGCTGCAATTATTTGCTGTTATACGACAATTAAAAAAGAAACATGAATTTGTTCGCGCGTCTGTGAGCCGCCATTACTATACTATATCGCTTCATTATTTCCCGCGCTATTGAAGAAAATTACGAGTCCCGCGTTTTCTGACAAGTTTTTTATACCTACAATATGGCGGCCCTGAGAACGAGGTAAATTGTAAATTATTACGATAGTACACGTTACTCATAGAAATTTCATTGTGAAAAGATGAATTACTATTGATTTACATAATGTTTTATAATAACGGCAATTTACGGCGGTTAATACTTGAGTCTTACTATCGATGTAGGCGTTCCCAAGTTACCCAAGTATATAGATAAACAATTTGAATTATTTTCATCTTCACGTAATATAATATATATAATAGTCTACAAGTTTCATTTCCACATAATTTTCGCATAGTTTGAGTCTAAAGTTGGGGTCTAAATGTGGATAATAGGTAGAGATGGTATTTTAACCGGTTACACAATAAACGTTATTTGGAAACTGATTCTATCGATGATTGATAACTGAATTTTCTTGATTCGACGGGTAACCATCGTTTCTAAATAACATTTAGATCTCAGCTACCAATCAACATATGATCAGATACAAATCTCATATAACATGACATGTATAACTGGTCAAAATAACAGTTTAAACATCACTAGTAGGTGTCAGTACCTAATGAAATGAGTCAATGTAGATATTTATTTACATTTTAATTCAAAGTTTGATTCATGTTTCGTCAACAAGATGTAGTTATTTCTGTGCCTATTCGGTCAAAATGAGTTAGGCATCAGAAAGTACTCCTAAATGACCATTCTTTTAGGAGTAACTTCTTTTAGGAGGCTTCTTTAAATATAAATATTTTCTGTACCCAGATGATCATGATGTGTTATGTTAAGTTATTTACACCTATTGTTTATGGGAAACAAACAATCCTCTCCCTTGAACAGTCCACTTTTTTGACATTGGCACTTTGAGCATCAGGTAAGCCTCAGACCTACTAATAGAGTATGTATTAATGAGAGAAAAACACTTGACTGCATTGATTATATTTTCAGCATTATTAATAAACCTCGAAAACTGAACATTTATTTGCAAATTTATCCATTATCAATATTTACAAGTTTGAGTAGCTTGTTGGTCTTGTGGTTAGGACTCTCGCCTCGTGATCCAAAGGTCGCAGGTTCGAATCTCACTCCAGACAAGCAAGTTAGTCTTATTTTCATAGCACAAGCGTTTAGCTTAATTTGAAATTAGTAAGAATATTGATGTGACACGAATTCCGTGTTCACATCTCTATTTTTTTTTAAATAAAATAATAATAATGTAAATAGGGGTACCTGCCAGACTTCTTTTGCAAACTAACCACTAAGGGCCGGTTGTTTCAAGTTGGATTAAAGTAAGCGTTCTTTTAAAGCATAGATTTTTACGTTCTCCACCAATCAGACGATCCATTTTCGTAAAAATCTATGCTTTATTCGACCGCTTACTTTGATCGAACTTGAAACAACCGGGCCTAAGGCACTAACCTATTCTGGTATCCAATTGAAAATTACTAATCTTCGCACAAAAAATAAATATTTTTCTCTCATTAAAACCACATTCATTGTAATCATATATGTATAAATGTTTATTTTGCAGGCTGTGCCCCTACCTGATGGTTCAGCATCTGTGCTCGCCAAGCCAACCAAGTACCACTACTATCCCCACAATCAACACATTTATTTACTGCCGGAATGTGCCATACAACAGGTATTAATTACTATTTTATAACATCAATATCTAAAATATTATTGACTTATATTTACTGTACAATATATCGCACCCACAATCCCAAATATCATGTCATGTTCTGGGTATAACCTATTTGAAGTTTTCAACATTCATTTGTCTCGACATAAATTATTACTCAACTGAACCAAACCTCCAGGATACACAATATAAGCTTTATGAATACATGATTTTAGATTTTCAAAATAATTTGTCATTTTAAAGATATTTGACTTGCGGCATTTTGGTTTCTTTGGTTTGGTTTTTTTACTTATATTACCAAATAATTTCCAAAATCCCCTGAACTCAAATGTCATAATATCCAATACTTCTTACACACTATAGTGTATATGTACAGAAAATATTTCAGGTTTGATACTATAATCTAAGTTTGGCGATCGCTGACTCCTACTCTAATAGTAAAACATGTTTCTGTTGCATTTTGTTCAAGGCATAAATATAAAATATTTCTTGGTACAATATATTTAAATTGTGGCAGGGTTGTTTTAGATATTTTGAAAATATTTGATATTGCAATACAATATATTAATTATATTCATATAACCTACAAATAGTACTAGCGAGAGATATGGTCTTGCATTACAATAAATACTGACCAGTCAGTTGATTTGGCATTCACAGCTAAAACCCGTCATTTTTCTATTTGTAGCGGTGTTGTTCTAGGAATACCTTTGGATTTGTATTGACAATAAAGCGGTTTTGTGTGGACGTCTCCTCAGGCCGCTTGCACTCATATGAGTAAAGAATTAAAAAACTACAAAATTGGGTGACGAAAGTGTAAGACTGTTACGGGAGCTTTTGCTCATAAAACGGCCCTGGGTATATGGTGAATCCTTCTTCACTGTCCTAGGAGTGCAATATAATAAGCTAAATAATTACAAAAATTATCCTGATTCTGCATTTGAATATAGCGACAATGAAGTGTAATGCTATCAATTTTGAAACTGAATTGCAATTTAATTTATCACTTCCAGGTTTGCAATGCGGTTTATGTCCGTTTGAACTACACCCAACCCTTGTGTGCGTGTCCTGCGAGACACAGAGACCCCTGTTCTGCATCACTGAATGCTGATGATCTTCACACCACACAACTTTCAACAGATTCTAAAAAAAAGGTAATAATAATTTATATGTAAGTATACATATAAGTGGACGCAAACTATATCCAATTTATTATTATAATAGAATGTAATGTCAAATTGGTTTTATATGTATGTTTTAAAGAGTGAATTCAATACCAGTCATACTGTGGCTGAAAATTTATCCAGCATGCCAGCGAAGACATCTGCAAACTGATAGCGGCAGTATCTTTTTATTATCAGAACAATTTTTTTATGCTTTTTTTACATGCTTTTATCTAGCTTATCTTGCCTGTTTGCCTCCACATTTAATAATCAAAATATCAACAGCTTCGCGACTAGTTAGAGCACTGAAACTTTCAGCATTTGTGTATTTCCTGTGACAATGCAATATTAAATTATTTCCAACATAATTTGTTTGATATTTTAAGAGATACAATTGATTTGGGATAGCTTAGTCTGAAACTATAATGTGTTGTTTCTTTATGTATCGTGTACCCATTAATCTATTAGTGTCTGTTTGACATTTCTAGACAAGTTAAGTATTATTAATAGAAAAATATTTATAATGAGAAATGTATCATCATTGTCTGTCATATTTATGCTAAGAAATATTATTTAATAATAAAAAACGCGATAGAGAGACATCTATGAATGACCTTTTAAAGAAGTTTTATGTTTCATGTATGTTTCAATATGTTGCTTACAAAAAAGGACACAACCTTCTCTACAAAATAAAAGTTCACAGTTAATTAACATTACTGTGCTGGAGATAAGTACAGAAAACTAACATTATAAATAATAGTTAATGTATTCTAAGACACTATTTTGTCCTTCACAGAAATATTCATTGTAGTATAATTATGTACTATACTAAAATACAAAATATAATTTACAGTACGCCAGTAGAGCAATCACCTTGGTAAAGACTTGCGAAGCAACTTCTGAGATGCGAGAGTGCAGAGCACCTAGAGACTGGTCTCTCTTGGCTCTACAGAATATAAGAACGGGCAAGTCACACTACCTTGTCATATGCCGGTGTCCGGAAGAATTTGTTCTCGGTAAGTATAATACACATACTTTTATACATGTACAATACATATATGTATTAGGCATTGTAACAAAGGTAATCTAAAGTAATTAAACTACGGTGTACTAGCTGTAACATTGGTTTGCGTCTTTGCTAAGCCCTAGTATATATTTATAGTACATTTTTGTCGGTCCACGGAGAGGCGGCAGTAACAACATGCGTAGAGCGGCCGGTTCGGGTTTCAAGCCTCATCTCCGGCCATTTTAACGCCATTAAACGAAGTTACAAATGGACAGACAGACGGACAGATAATGAAATTATTATGTTTGATGATTTAATCCCTAAATTTGTAGATTAACACAACCCTATTCAAAAGTGAAACGAAATATTTTGCACTATATAATATGCCCATATACACAAGGCAATATACTAAGATTATGATGTAAAAGTATATTAAAGAAATTTGGTTGGCATGTGGCTTTTTTCTTTCTACTAAAAATCTTTTGTGCGATTTTGAAGTCGATATATTTATAGAAAAACATTAGAGGAAATGTTTTATAACTTTGCGCTCCAGTTCTAGGGTGACCATGATGTAGGTCATGTAAGATCGGCAAGGTTAGGCATTGTATTATAATAATAATAATAATAATGTTTATTCCAGAGTAACCATGTTGTAAGTGCAAGACCTGGTGTGCCATATAAATTACATGTTACGTTTGGGTTATATTGAAACATAATATACATAGAAGGAAATATAAAAAAGAGAAAAAAGAAGAAAAAGAAAAAGAAGAGCTATTAAATTAATATATACCATAAAAATAAAATTTCTGCACATATTATTAAACGAAACTGACTTTTCTAATGAGCTTTATTAGCAGTCAATTATCTTCATTTTTTGTCTCATTAAAATTTATGTGCGCTCTATTTTTTTTTTGTATGCGCTATGCTGTATTTCCATGCGCATATGAACAGTTAAGAGGAAGGATTACACCTGACATCCATAAGTTGATCATATTTTCATATGCTCAAAATTAGTTTTAAACAGTAATATAACTGTAATACGTATATTTATCAAAAAAATGTTAATATTTCTCTTAAAATATGTTTTTAATTTTCTTCAGAGGGACCTATGTCACACGACCAGCCAACATATGCCTCAGTTCCCGGAATCAGAGTTTACGGGATGATGTGTGTACAGTCACCACAGAGCCAGTACGTCTCACAAGGTAAAAACTTGCACTCCAAATTTACTTATTAATCAGTAATAAGTATTATAACATTTTGAAGAACCCTACAAAACAATCAATTTGACTAAATATAAGCAATTTGCTGGAATGACAATATTAGATAATTAGAGTGTGACACTCAATCAGTGCGCGGCTCATGTTGTGTGATCACGCAAGGGTCGTTATTAATTATTATTATTTCCTGTGATTTTTCACGCGTGTATGGCTAGTTCTATAAATAATGTATTAGGGTGTACACATTTATTATTTTATGTAAACTGCATAGTTCTATTACATATTCTTGTTAAAGCACAGTCTGTAAAAATATTGTAATGTTCATATAAAATTAATATAAAAAAACACTATATAAAACTACTATTTATTGAATTAATAAAATGTTTTGGGGCCAATGCTCCCTTCATTGAGGGTTGAGCTATTTATAATACATATTTAATGTGCTATTAATTGCTATAAATCTATTTGCTATGAAATGCTATAAATCTAATTTATCTAACTGTAATCTGACTCATTTTTATGCAAAATGTCTAAAATCATATTGATAGATTTGCTTCCAAAAGATGATTAGTAAATTCATTGTTATGTAAACATCATTAATACTCCTATTTTCATTAAAAAATGCAATGCATGCAAAAAGGAATAGTCATTGATATGTAAATATCTTAAATGCTCGTTTTTGCAATCAGAAGAGCAAATTAAATACTATAAATAATAAATAAGTATTATAAACAAATCCTTTTGCAAATACGGTGGTACCTCGACATACGAGTGTCCTAACATACAAGTTTTTTGAGATACGAGTGCTCGGGGCGCACTCGTTACAGTTCATGGATAACACATTTCCGCAACATTCTGAAAAGGGAGGAAGAAACAAATCTCCTTGGACATATTTTTTTAAACGGCCTGCAGGTGAAAGTGAGGAAAGAGTGGCGAAAAAGACAAAGACCAGCGAAGAGAAAAACAGTGACGAAAATTAATTGAAAGTAACACTTTATAAAACCAATTTATTTCTTTATATTTTCTTTTATTATGTTTTTTTAGAATACATATTTGTCATTTAATACTCAATAAATATATTTTTAATAATCAATAAATACATTTTTCTTATTCAAAAATACGTTACATAAACAACTGGGGTAGCATTTTGGGGGCTGGAACGGATTAATGCCATTTCAATTAATTTTAATGGCGAAAATTGCTTTGAGGTACAAGCAAATTTACGTACGAGCAAGGTTACGGAACAAATTAAACTCGTATGTTGAGGTACCACTGTAGTTATCTTTTTAATTTCTTTTTACATTGATTCCTAATTAGTTATTCAACTTCCATATATATTTTTTGTGTTTCAGTTAATGTCTATCGATTCAATTTTAATTTTTGCTATACATTGTGTCCTGATCAAGGGACCATTGTCTGCGAGACATGTTGATAATTCAATAAATAGTAGTTTTATAAAAAGAAGTTTTCTTTACATTATTATGAATAATGTTACCACAATGTTATTTTGCTGTTATTGAAGAAGTTAACAAAATATTGTTTCAGGTTACAGCAGTATTACATCGCGCCCTGCAACTAGTTCCTACAAGGTTGGATATTCCCAGCCCCACTATAACCAGGACGCCTACACGAGATATCCGGACTACATCGGGCCCGGGGTTTACTACAATAGAATGGCAAGAAAGATTAGAGAAACGGAGAACAGACAAATAAACGACTCACCCCCTTTTCCATGGGAAAAAGCGAGAGAATTGGCTTTGACAGCGGACTGGGAAAACTAATACTATCAATATTACAATATTAAAATTATTCAGATGCACATTGTGCGCTAAAAACAGCGAAACAAAAGAAAATGTGATTTTTCCACGTATTTAATACCTAAAGGAGAACATTTTCAACAAAAAAATTATGATCATGAGATAAAAATAATTAGTGATTGCATTTATCTTAGCATTTATTTGATAAATCGTGGCTACTGCATTAACAATAAAATAAAATATTTCAGACCGTGCACCTTGTCAAAAGTTTAGGGTACATGCTAGAAAGATTTGTTTAAAAAAATAAACATTTTTACTGATACATACTATTAAATAACATGAAAAGTATAAGTTTCAATTGCTACAAGGGAATTTTTCTACTGGACGTTCAGAACGAGTTTGCAAAAATTCATTTTTATTTATTTACTTACCTTTTATTTACCTTTTTATTTACTTACTATTGGCCAGATATTTTTTTGTAAGCACTTTTAGTGAATATTTTGCTACTTTACACGACAAATCTTTACACAATCAGAGAATGGATTTTTTACTATTAAGAGAATTACTAAACTAAAGCATTTTACATGTATTAAATAACTTAATTGAATTTGAATCTGTTATTAGATACTCTCAAGATGTTGGTTGCATGAGTTATATAACAGTTTACAGCTAATAAGAAATCACTCACTTTTTAATAGACACAATGAAACATATTTGATATTTGGTACATGTCTATCGTGATTGGTAGAAAATCACGATAGACATACCAAATATCGAATATATTTCAAAACATCGACAATCACTGTTATGTTGGTACATTCAGAATTAAATCATTCACTATACCATCATAGCATTGCTTCTAAGAAATATGTATATAACATGCGTCATTCTTTTGATATTTGATATAATGAATTACATTCTTTACATGCCAGGAAGTATAAATGTACTGAATATATGGATGGTAATCAACATTTGATGATGACGATGATGTTTTTGCAAGACATGAAAGAGAGAGAAAAAAACTGATTTTGTCCATGCATTCCTATATGTTCATTTTGTATTGACCCTTACAGCAATTGAAATTTGCAGTGTCAATCAAAATCTGAAAACTATTTTTTTCAATTTGATGTTGTTTATGAGTATGTATTTGATCTGTTTACAGATATTTAAACACATCATTAGTTATTAATTATGAAATAGGTGAAAATACATTTAAGATTTGTGTAGACTGATTTATTCATTATTATCGTACACATTATTCATTGTCATTCAAGAAAAATGGCGAGGAAAACTTAAGTCTTAAATAATTTTTTTGGGTCAACCTCAGAATTATGTGAGATGAAGCAAAAGGTGCATGGGTATAGAAAATTTTGAATGCCATAAATGCAGGCTTTGAGTATTCACCAAAAATGTGAGGCTCACACCGGTTAGGTAAAGGGATCTTATTTTTTGTTTTTTCTATAAAATGGGATACGCTAACATGCGATAAAAATATTTATATAAAACATATGCGCAGAATAATTTTAACTATATTTAATCTGTTGTATTGCATAAACATGAACGCATATATTATTTATTTGCTTACGTAGAATGCTTTAAAAGCGTTAGCTAACCACTAATAATAAAAATGTTATATGTATTTTATTAATACAAATACTTTAGATGTTAAAAATATTAATTTAATTTAATGATTAGAAACAATACTGGGAAAATATATAAACATATTAGTAAATGTGACTTTAAAAATATATTGTCTCTAACTGAAATATTTAAAAGATGAAAAATGAAAAATTTATTATTTATTTTAACAAATTATTTATTTGATACTGTAAGCATAATTATCATTGTGGAAAATATATTTTTTTAATACTTACTTTTATTAATTTATTTGAGCGAAAGATTTAGCAAGTCACTTGGATATCTTTCATTTTTCATTGATAATGATATGTTAAATATTGAATATATGTATATTTTTTTTGTATTATCTAGAAAAGCTATATATGCACAATATATTTAATACAAATCAGTGAAGAACAGTGCTCTTAAGAAACATGTACTTACAAAATGGTCAGTCAAGATTTATAGAAAAAAATCAATAAAAAGCAATATGGTATTCTTGAGAGGGAAAAACTGTTACTAGGTGCTGGTAGCTTTACAGCCAATAACACAATCAATTCAATCATAAACTATAAACACATTTTTTTATTTCATTTATTAAAATATTATCACAATTACCTACACTTTTTAAAATTTAGCTTATAACGCTTCACTAGGTGAAACCTGTTCTGGGGCATGCTTTCAATATATATCTACACATTCATAAATACATTTGTATTAAGTATTTAATTTAGTTGATAGTTGTAGGCGTAATTATATTTAAAATTACTAAATAGAATATTATAGTTGATAAGCACTACTTAATCATAATTCAGTAATGTTGTGATGTAAATAATAGTTAACCATTTAAAAGTATATTTAAATTATTATAATCATAAATATTTATATGCATTAGTAATAATATATAAGATTTTTTTAATAACCATTATTTTGTTTTATTTATCCTGCTATCACAAAAAAACAATTTTTACAAGTCTGGAAAGGAAATAGAGGAACTGATACTTTTTGACAACCATAGATTTGGTGCCAATCGCAAAAATTTCTGCATGAACCATAGAGATGGTTACTATCCTATCTAATTTGACATACAATTATTATTGGAGCAATATGCATAAAACACGAATAGGAACAAAAAATCTATAAGCAAAACATTCTGCCAATGCCTGGAAAGAGAGAAAAGAAAAACACTTACCTAAGACTTGTGCTTTAGCGTTGATCTGACAGGAATACATGGCAGCCATTAACCGTTGCGGTTGAGCTTGAAAAGCTTTACGACATCCCTCTTTCACAGCTGACATAATTTGACCTGTAATGTACATTTCATATCAAAATAACTTGTACACTTTTTTACATTTTCTCAACAAGAATCATACCATTCTTCGGGCTTCGCAAGCTCAAAATAGGCGAAATAGGAAAATATTGATTAAAGTTGATTCTCGGATTAATGCTTTATGCTAATGAATACATTTAAATAACTAATTTATTCTTAAAACTATATTTTACATTTACCTTTTGTACTATTCCCTATCAGTGCTCAGACATTGCAAATTAAATAAGTGCCCACAATTTTTAAATGCCATAAATAGTTAGACATAGGTTAGACATCAAAGTGATCAAAAGACATACTTTACATAGTTCGTTGATCAATAGATGCATATAATATATATTCGATAGAGATTGAACCATATTCAGTATGACAAATTAGTTAACAGTGAGAAAAAAATAACAAACCTGATATTGGTCCATATGGTTGACTTGATACAACCGAATCTTCCTGAACATCCTTCAAAAAAATCCATTCCTCAACAGCAAATGCCACTCCCATCATGGGTTCCTCACACAAGGGTCCAGCCAGAGTAGCCAGTTGAAAGCCATTCATAAAACTACTTGTATAATCATCTCTTAAATCTTTTGCATTATCTGTCTTTGTTTGAAAATCAAAGAGAGATTTCTTATAATCAGTGATACGATTTAATAAAAGATTGGGGCCACATTTCCTGGGACCGGCCGACCAAATATCATCAACAGCGTTTACCCACTCCGGACCAGCAGCATCAAACGCCTTTTTCAAATCATTTTTAAAAATTTCAATAGCTTTTAATGATCTGTCTGTTAAAATGTCAATGTGCGTAAGGGTAGGCTTATCGTGAGCTTCGATAACTGTATTTTCTTCATGAATGTTAAATTTTACAAAATGGTTTTCCAGTTCTACTTTTGATTGTGAATCATTAATGGGTTTGAAGAAGTAATTTGATTTTGATTCCAAAATTTTCAAGATATCCGAATTCTTTTCTAACAGATTTGTCACATCTTTTGGAAGTGGTATAGCCCTAATCTTTATGGTGCACTGTTTATTTGGAGTTTGCATGGTGATGATTTTTTCTTTTTCATGTTTTTCATTGATTTCATGTTGGACCGCAGTGACATTTTGAATGTCAATCTCTTCATTGACCATATCAGTTTTTGGTGGTTCGACAATTGTCTCTTTGAAAGGTACAATTGGATCAGACACTGTGATAGGAATTTTTGCATACCGTGTACTGTAAAAAAAAGATTTTTATTGCAAACTAACAAATTTAAAAAGTCACAACAGAATATTTTGTGTTGAGTTTTGTGGGCTATTCAACTGTGTTTTCTGCTGTGCAAAGTTACAAATTTATTTATTAATGGATCCATCATCAATGACATACGCCCTGACGATATACCCTACAAAGGGATCCAAAAACCAAATCAGCAATAGAGGGTGAAAACACATGGAAAAATAAAAAACCCTGTTTATTCGAGCCCCGATAATTCTAAATCCAAAATATTAATTTTATAGTTGATTAACCCCCATAATCCGAAAACCCTGGTAATTCGTAATTCCAAATACTTTATAGCCCCTAGTTCCACAAATCAATAATATATACAGGGTTATATCGAAAACATTAATAACCTCGCAGGACTATATTCCTGCCTTCATTATGAGTCGAAAATGTTGAAGCTATTTTGACCTAACATCAATAGGAGATTTGCGAAATCAAAATTTGCATTTTTTTTTCAATATTTCTAACTTATTTTTTGTGAAATGTTAGACCATTACTACAGTAACTTATATAGAATATGAAAAATTCATTCCCTTTGCTGCAAGTCAAATAAAATAATAAAAACCTTCGAATTCTAATTGGAAAACATTCCAATTGAAAAATTTTCACAGTTTTTATCATTTCATTTAACTTGTATTGAAACTAATGAATTTTTTGTAATCGATATAAGTTACGTAATAATGTCCAACGTTTTACAAAGAATAATATTAATAATAATCCTGCGAGGTTATTGTTGTTTTCCAAATAACCCTGTATATTAATTATGTCATATAATTCGCAATTTTTTGAAATTTAACGAAACTTGAAAAAATTATTTTGACTTTTGTTGCGAGTGAAAACAAATATGTCAATATCGATACTTTATTAATAGAAATGTTGAGAGCTTTGTATAAGCATAATAAATATTGTATCTTCGAAATGATTTCTTGAAATATGCTAAAATACAAACATTTTTCACAAAATTAATGGCTTTTTTCATAACATTTATGATTTTTTGCGAATTTCGCAATCACATCGCGATTTTAAATTTTATACCTTAAATTTCGAATTGATGGGGTTAATTCAAAAGGTTTTTTTGGGTCTCTTAATTTTGAATTAATGAGGTTCTACTGTATTTTGTATTTATCACAAGTCTTTAAAAATATACATAATAAATATATTTTTTTAATTTTAAAAATATGTAGATACCTTAAATCTTCCAAACATCTCTCCAAGTGCACCTCTCCTGCTGTCAATAGAACATGCTCTCCTGTTTCTTGGATTAAAACTTGTACACACGCATCTGCTTGATTTAATAGTTTCAAACCTGTAATTAAAAAAAGTATGGAGATTTATAATTCAAATTATGCCCATTTCTTATGCTGCACAATGTGTGGTAAGTACTTCAAAATTTGGATGCCTTGTGGCAAACATTTTCTTTTTATATTTTCACTACGCTCTTATAATAAATCCGAAAACTTTAAAGAATTACATATTTCACAATAATTGTTAAACTTTTATAAATAAAACTAGCTGAAACCTGTAAAAAATGATGGAACATTGGTACGCGTGCTTGTTAAGCCCTAGTATATATTTATAGCATATTTTTACGCTCCACGGAGAGGCGGCCACAGCATCATGCGTTGAGCGGCTGGTTCAGGTTTGCTGGCCCGGAGTTCTAGCGTCATCTCCGCCCGTTTAATTTCATTTTTAGCCGTGAATTGTAACAAAATTACAGACGTTACATGAAGTTACGGGGACAGACAGACAGATGAACGGACAGACAACGAAATTATTGTGTTTTATTACAGGATAATACCAAACATGTGTTAAATTTGTAATATAGTGCATGCAGCAGCGACATGGTCATGAAAATAGAAATAGATGTAGTTGACTACCTGGAGGCAAAGAAATACAAATCATCTTCACTTCTTTTAAGACATTTTAAAGTTTAAATAAAAACAATTTTTAACACAATGATGATAAATTGAATACCTTTAATAAGTTTTGGCATATCAGAATGATGCTGAGTTTCAACAGCGACCCTGACGATTGGGACAGCAAACATTTGCATTTCAGTAAAAGACGGGCAGTACAGGGATGTACTCAAAGTAGCCGTTTTCAGAACATGCTCATCCAAACCACCAATGCCTAAAAATTAAAAAAAAACACAAAATTGAAAAGATTTACTTAATGGTTGTAATCTAAATACTGGTGAATCATTTAAAATCAAAAATGAACACAGTAATTAGTTAGCATTTCCAGTATCTGTCAGACTACTATGCATACCTAAAATATTTCCTGCTGGGACCTCCTCCAACTCTTCTAATTCGCGGCCCATAAGTAGATATAACTGATTAATTCTGAAAATAAATAAAACTGAATTAATTTTATTTACATGCACTGAAATATATGTCACATCAATATTTAGAGTAGCTTGTTGGGCTAATGGTGAAGACTATCCAAGTAAATTTATCCTAATGATCCAGTGGTACTTGATTTGAGCCTCATTCCAGGAGAGCAAGTCAATCCTATTTTCATAGAACAAGCATTTAGCTTACTTGAAAAATAGTAAGAATATTGATGCGTCAATGCTTGAATGAATTTGTTAGAACATGCAGCAATACTAACAAAATAAAAGAGGTAAGAGTCATGTGCGGTATTCTATCTTCTCTGCCAATACGATGGCATGTAAGTATAATGTCATAAGTGCGGCTAGGTTTTGGTAATGTTACAAATATTTTAGATTTTACGTTTAAAATTAAAATGGTCAAAACACAAGTCTTTCACTTTTTTGCCAAGGCGTAAATACTGAAGAAACAGAAGCGCAAAAAGATAGATACTTTGGACATATGGTTCTGGCATTGTATGCTGACAGTCCACAGAACTAATGCTTCTATAATACAAAAGCTGAGAATAAAACATTCCTCAATAGGCTACACACCCTTAGTTACTTCAGTCATGTTATGAGAGAAACAAAGTCGACAGCTGATAGTTCACTGCAGAGTTAAGAGATTTCTCAGCAGATCCCTAATCAAATAGACCTTAGCAACACCCTCCAGGAAGCCTACAGTTAGCCTGTTGATGAGTTGGTTTTAAAGCTGAGCGAACACTACAGATCAACCACGAATGAAGACATATGGGAGAGAGATATTTAAAGAAAGTCATTCATACTTACTCAACGCTCGTTACATGCTGATTACTCTTTAAATCTTTCAGGGTCAAACTTGAGTCAATGTCCGGCTCATTCAAATTGCCTAAATATGTTTTCGGATCATGCTTCGGCCCCAAAACATACAATCTGCATCCTTTTTTTAGAGTACCACTGAATATTCTCGCAAACCCAACGAAAACATCATCGTCTAATTCAGTGACATCTTCTTCAATCTTCTTATCAGGTATTAAAATTGAAGATTCATCTAAGGTAGTGTACTCAGGAGCATTTATTTGAATTTGTCTTTCTATATGTCTTTGTCTAGCAATCTCTCTTCGATGGGCTATTTCTTCAGACGTCAGCGGTTTAGGTTTGTTTTCGGGCATAATTTTCCTATCAACGGGGAACATTTTGGAAATATAAACGATAACAGGTCGGGAGTCTGAACTGTCACAGGCCAAAAAATCATTTTTCAATTTTTGTGTTTCTGGAAGCAAAGAATCGAAGCGTTTATTTTGTAAACACATGAGCTTTTCCACCTTTTCTTCAGTAATTTGTTTAGGTGACGGCAACTTGTAGCAAACCATATCCAAAACAGCATCAGCCAATGGAAGCCATTGAGACATAACGGACTGGAGTAGAACTTTAGAATCTCTATGTTTCAAATCTCTAACTGATAAAGTAATGCCCAACTTTTTGGTCATTATTTCTACTTTCTCCTTCTCTCTTCTAACGAATATGGTGTCATACAATGACCATATATTTTCGAGAACCAATTGTACGAATACAGGTTTCTTTGCTTTTTCTTGAGCTCCCTTCATAAATCGTTTGGACTTGGGATCTAAATAAAAATCTCCCCATATGACTTTCTGAAGCAGTTCTTCTTTAACACCTTAAAAATGGAAAGATTTCTTTAACAATATTATTTGGATATAGACTAATAAATAAATATTGCGGTCAAAATAAATAAATAAATACAGTCGAACTCGGTTATAAGGAACGCGACGGGACCAACTTAATTTACTCCTTATAGCCGGGGCTCCTTATATCCGGGATACACTTTTCTCACAAATTTTTTTGATTGTGTGATGTTATTTTCAAGAGCAGCTGAATAAACATCCTTATCTTTCCAGAGCGATGAAACTGTAGAAGACGATTGTGAAAAAATTTTACAGACTTTTTAACGCCGATAATTTTGACTTTTTCCGAACGTAGAGACACTTTCGTTTGTTAGTGAACATGTTTCCGATAGAACAATTCGCGTGTAACTGATTAGTCTTTTAAATGCTCTAATACAGTTAACTGCATAAAATAAACTATCGCCATAAACATTTTGGAAATCCCCAATAATCGGGGTTAAATGACCAGTATTCTCGACCTTCAGTAAACTATTGCTTGCCTGCGCCCATGGGTTTGTCGGACACAAGTTTGTGTACACCATAAAATGAACCCTAATTAAGTGCGAGCCGCTTTAAAAGCAAAGTGAAAAATTTTCATTGTTGCAAATAAAAGCAAAGTGAAAAATTTTCATTGTTGCAAATCATTGTTACGAGTACGTATTTGTCTTTTTTTCTGTAACCCAAGCAAATATGTTTGCAGAGTTTCTAAACTTTGCTCCGTATATCCGGGAATCGCGCTCCTTATAGCCGAGACCGATTGTATGGGAATATGCGCAAATCAACATGAATTCACAGTTTTTCTCATTATAGCCGGGATCTCCTTATACCCGAGCTCGTTATAACCGAGTTCTAACTTAATCAAGATATATTATAGATATTTATATGTATTTATATAGTATATATTATATGTATCTTATATCTATATATATATAATATATATAGTATATATATATGATAAATATACAAACTTTGGCAGGACTAACTAACTAACTAACTAAAAAAACTGTTTTGTAACTCATCCCACTTCAAAATACAATCTGTTAAATTCTACAAATAACCTAGACATTTTTATTAACAATTTGCTTTTATTTAAAATGAAACTGGTAATACCATTTATGATTATTGAAATAAATTTAATACTTCTTTTTGAATCCCATTCCCTTCCTCTTCCCACCCTTCCCACTTTATGCATTGTCATAATTAAAATCTTTGAAATGATTATCATAATTTTAACTTTTATCACATAGTCTTTATAATTTTTTTACTTCAGTTTTTTTTACCAGCTTCGAGGAAACTTCACTGGTCATGCTAAATGAATATTTTTTCAATATTATATAATTTTTTAATTACATTGTACTGAATGTTTAGCAAAACAAAATAAAATAAAAAAAATAAAAAAATGTCTCATATGGATGAATCTATTTCTTATATGGGAAAGTTTGTATGGAAGTCTTTTTGCGTGTTCACATGGCTTACGACCTATCGTACAGCTGGCTTGCAATGTAACATTCGCCAATTCCACTTATGATAGACTATTACATCTATCAAATTTTTAGAAGTTGTATAAAAAGGAATTAAAAATTGTAATAATTTTCAGGCATATTCTAGTTAATAATTCGAAAGAATGTCATATATATGTAAAAAGATTATTGCTTTAAAAACTCGAATCAAAAATAGAGATATCTTATTACCAAAGGTGACATCTGTACTGGTTTATGGGAATGACAAATTTCGACCACAGGTGGCGGTAGTAAAAATAAAACCCACATATGAAACAAGGTGTGCAAATTAAATATACATATATACAACTTCCAAAAATTTGATAGATGTGGCAGGCTATCATGAGTGGAATTGGTAAATGTTACATTACATACAAAAAAGGCTTCTATACCATATAAAAAATAGCTTCAACTCACAGATAATAAGCTATTTTTATCACATTGATTTAATTATATTTATATTTATTATATATATCAAGATATTCTGAATTTTAGCTTACATATTTTTACCAAAAATAAATCAAAAATAAAAAATTTAACTACCAAATACAATCCAGAATCATTTGGCAGAACCAAATAAGAATAACCAAATAATCATAAATTAAATATAACTGAAAAGTATGACAATAATTGAGGAATAAAAAAAATTTCTGAAAAGACAAAATTCGTTGGCAATTAGACTCACCGAGCTTTTCTGAAAAAATCTTGGCAAATTTTGACACTCCGAATCCCCATCCATCAATGGCACTCGCAAACACAACATTTCCCGATTCAGGAGTGAAATATAAATGTGAGTCATCAACGTCTTCTAGAGCAGATGTCCAGTTATATGGAGTCTCTGGAGCATTTTCAGATTTATTCTGTCAAAAAAAATACAAATTATATTCATGCTCAAACCCCCACTCTGTTCTTTACGTACAGGTTGGTGATATTTAAATTAGCTGGTTTTTTTTTAATACTGTGTTACTATCAAATTGACTTCATAATAATATTGACAGTCCCTACTCGGACCTCGCCCTCATCTTTAGTAACATTGCAGTGATAATTTTATAGAAAAATCCTCTGAAAATGAGCCCTCATGTCATTACATATTTTGATTTATAATAATGTGATGGTAGATACAAATTTCACTAACATGTATCCCGTACACGGTGACAAACAATAGCGATCATAAAAATACAGGTATTTCGTCCGCCGCGATTTAGAAACGCCTCGACAAACATTTTTCTAACCATTTTTTATAGAGACTGCTTTGCGTTCTTGTCTCTTGGTTTATATCCCAAAAATTTTTACATCAGTTCCTTCCAATATTGGTTATTTAGTGTTTTAAAAACATATAGGCCCGAATACAGAGTCAATACCTAATGATTTAAAGGTTAAAATACGCTTTAAATCATTTGATTATTGACTCTGTATTTGGGCCATAGAGGTATTAGGTACCTTGAGAGGTATTTGTGTCTTTAGATGCGCTTTTATTAGCTATAGTTTTTTTCTTCAAATGTAGCAAATTTATTTTGTGGTAACATAATTATAATTAATATAAATTAACTTTCTTTAAACCACTTATTTATTGAAAAAAATCAACATGTTTCAAAGCCAATGGCTTCTTCATCAGGAAAAATTGGTTTTCCTGATGAAGAAGCCGTTGGCTTTGAAACATGTTGATTTTTTTCAATAAATAAGTGGTTTAAACAAAGTTAATTTATATTAATTATAGCTATAGTTTTTGTAATAAGTTTAGATTGGTAATTTTTGGGATTATATTGATAATTACTCATAAGTGTGTTTATTAGGTTTTAGTTTACTATAAATATAAATAGTTTACTTTACTATAAATATAAATATAAATAGTAAAACTCCGTTAATTCAAACCAGAATAATTAGAAATTTGCCAAAATTCGAAAATTTTCAAATCCACAAATCCCAGAATGTTAATTTCATAGTACATAGATTAACCTGGATAATTCGAAAACCCTGGTAATTTGCAATTTGAAATAATTTTTGGCCCCTTACCCCATAAATCAGTACATTTTTGTTCACATAATTCAAACTATTATAAAAATTTGACAAAATTAAATAAATATGTAGGTTTTTTCGCAAGTGAGAACAGCAAGAATATCAATATCTGATTCGCAATCTTTGTATGGCATAATAAATATTGCAGTATCGAAATGATTTCTTGAAATATGCAAAAATACACATGTTTTTCGATATTCGGCGAATTTCACAATCACATCGCATTTTTTTAATATCTCAAATTTTGAATTAACAGGGTTCTCTTGTACATGATAATATAAATTATGACATAAAGATATCTGAAAACATTAAATTTTTACAAGTTTTTGTAAAATTATAAAATTCCAGCAAAAATTTCATTTTAAAAATTGTAATTTATAAAATCTGCATATTTTAGATATTCACATAGAAAAAAAAAACAAAGGTAAAGGGGTAGTAAGCGAAGGATTGAAAATATTATAATGTAAAATAATTAAACAGAACAGACTTTTATGTCCACAACATAACAAATTATTTACCATATCGGTGTTGTCTTCTTTCTCGAATATGTCTGAAGTGAATAGTTCACCCAGCACAGCGTTCACCTGCTCCAATATTTGAGTCAGATGAACATACGCATCCAGAGGTGTTAATTGCATTTCTAGTATGAGACGATCTATTTTATTGAGGACTAACACCGGTTTTATATTTTCTGAATACGCTTGCTTCAGCGAAACTCTTGTTTGTGGACATACTCCCTCAACTGCATCAACCTAGAAACATATTGGAAAAACATATCAATTTATTTTTTCCAAACAAACTTTTTTAATTGTTGAAAAAAATACAGAAAACATAATTTTATACTCTTAGGCCCAGTTGTTTCATGTTGGATTAAAATAAAAGTTCATTTGAAGCATAGATTTTTTACAGAAACAGATCGTTTGATTGGTGGCGAACGTAAAAATGTATGCTTTAAACGAACCTTTACTTTAATCCAACTTGAAATAACCGGCCCTTAGGCAATCTCCCCGATGATTGGTTCTATTTTTTTGGTTGTCAATTTTTGTTTTAACAATCGTTTCACGACAGCTATTATATAATATTGTACACTTCTTCAAATTTAATGTGTTAACATTTGACAGGTCCTTAAATTTTGCATAGAAGCTTTACACAAAGATAAATAATTATGTCCAGTCCAATATAACAACAATGTTATCCTGAAAATAGGTGCGAATAAGATGATAAAGATGCAAAGGAATCTACATCTTTTAAACATTTAGTCGCAACTTATTCCTTCAAGACAGTGAGAGGGTGATCCCCTAAAAGATAGAGAGATCATATAAACGAAATGAAAGGATCATCCAATCTATACAGCCTCGAATACAGCAGAAGACAGGGAAGTATGGAAAAGAATTGGGATAACATTCAGGATCAATATGCCTAGCAATGGACAATTAATTACAGAGAATGGTTAAATTTAACAACACGCTAACCATAACCGATCCTTATGAGAGTAAGTATTCATGTTATAGTTGAGTCCTGATTTCATAATAAAACATGATTGACCGTGCAAGTAAACATTAAAATTGTTATCACACTTTAGAGTTTCCGTAATTTCATCATACATTTTGATATTTGAGAGGCTTTATCTAAGGACAAAGTGTAAATCATAGACAAGATTTACTTGGTGAGAATTTTATTTATAGATAATACCAAATGTTTACGCGAATTATAGAGAATAGAAGCGTGATAAATACTGAATGTAGGATACTCTTTGTATTTTTGTTGCTTAATTTTTTCTTGTTTGTATGTATGGTGAAATCTTCGAAACTTTAAAGTGTAATATTTTCTTTAATCTGTTCCAGGCCAGCGTCGCGTATACATGATGGAGACGTCCTGAATGCACGACTTTGGCATGGAACTTCAATGCTGTAATACTTTGAAATCAGGATACTCAACTATACCATGGATACCAGTGGCGTGCAGTGGGTATAAACTTAAGTTATGCTGTAACCTATTATATACCTATATTAAAAATATATATATACCTAGGCGTATACCTATAAGGGTATATTCATTTTTTTTTTAACTGTATATAATGAACTATTTTGAGTAGCTTCAATCCACAAAAATAACTGCACTATAAAATAAGTATTGTAAACAAGATTTCCTAAATAAATAAATATTTTATATATAGGCAAAAATTTTAAGTATATTTCAAAGACGATTTATATATAATTAAATCGGGAATATTACTAATTTCAGATATACGTTTCTTTTCACAAAAATGAATCAAACATTTTATGATATCATCGATAGCAATTTCATCGTAAATAATCATTATGATATGACAGACGGTATTTACTTTCACTATAGAAATAACAAATAGAATTCACACAAAAAGGTTTGTAAAAAATAACATTTCTGCAACGACGTGCGTGTAGTTCTCACCTGGCATAGGACCTTTCGAAGAAACATGCTATTCCATGAAAAATTTACTTGTCTATTACACAAAAAAACAAAAAATTCTAGCCGTAGGACGAATTACGGCTAGAATTTTAAATTGGAAAAAAACAGATACGTCACGTTAAACAGAAACGTCAGAAATAAAACTTCTGGACGTAGGACGAATTAGGGCTAGAATTTTAAATCAACTTTTTCTTAAGATAAGGATTATTTAATTAATATTTGTTTCCCAGAATCTTTATTAATGCACAGCTTTTTTTCTTGTATGCGCTGCACGCCACTGGCGGATACTTACTCTCAGAAGGATCGGTTAAGGTTACTGAATTGTTCAATTATGCCGAGAGAACATAACAAATAATATTACTAACCACAATTATAGCACCATCACACAGACGTACTGCCGTTGAAACCTCGCTAGAAAAGTCCACATGACCTGGAGAGTCTATTAAATTGATCAAATATTCACTTTCTGAGGCTTGGTGCAGCAAGGAAATACTGCTGCTCTTCATGGTGATTCCTCTTTTCTGTTCATCGGGACGGCTGTCCAGATACCTCAGACTGCCGACGGACTTAGCGGATATTATTCCGTTGCTGGCCACCAGAGAATCCGCAAGGGTCGTCTTCCCATGATCCACGTGGGCCAAGATACAAATATTCCTGACATTGTCAATGACCTTTTGGAGATCGCCAAGCTTTGCAGTGTTGACTAAAGGCATGTTGGTTTATAAATCTGGATTTAAAAAAGTTTAAAATTAATATTTATATAGAACCTACATAAAAATTATGCCCCGTTTGCTTTAGCTTAACAATAAATATATTACTGAATAGTAATCCTTATACTTGTATTAATATTATTATCGTATTAAATTATACAAAATCAAGTGAAAGTAAATTAAAGGAATTGCAATACAAAATAAAATCATTAACTATAATAGACGCTTATTCCATTCCTTATAGTTTGTTAGATAAAATAAATGCTATTTGATTTAATTCATTACTTTTTCTTAATTGGCGATTAAAATGTATTAAGCTTACAAACCTCTATCTAAAAACTACAGTAAACGTCAAAGGTAAACGTCAATTTGGAATTTCATAACACCGAGAAATGTCAAAAACATGCTTGATTTTTTATTGCCATTGTTTAAAAATATTCTTGCTCGACAGCATTAACAAATACCGGGGCTTGTATGGTTCTACGGGATTTGAAGGATTTCTATTATTTTTATATAGCTTTTCCTTGGCTTTCAAAATTGACTTGGATTTGATTTCTTATCCTTAGCATGAAATGTATAATTTCGATGCATAATATTATGCACGCAAATGCCTACGGAGCTGAACTAACAATTTTTTTTAAGCGATAAATAACTAATATCTGTATGTTACATTATTTCAGGCGGGTGAAGAGAGAAATAAACGAGATAACAATATCATAGAAAGAACTATGGTAATATGTATCGATTTTCCTTGTTATAGATATATTTATATGTAATTAAGTCTCTGATACTGAAAGTATATATATTTTATTAATATAAGATTATATTATTTAAAAAAAGTTAAATCAATACGTTGTACTGATTATTAAATTAATTAAATTAAATTTCCATAAATGTGGCCCATTTTTATTACGTATTTCACTATATTCTCACCAGCAATCTGGATGCTTAAAACATAAAAAATATTTAAATAATTAAAATTAATAACTTTTACAATCAAAATTCCCCAAGTTAAAATAGAATATGAATTGACAACGAGCATAAACATTTGTCTTACTTTCTACTTCCCATTTCAATTCAGATGTCTTCTGTAGAGAAAAATTAATATTCGCTTCGAGGGAAAAACAACATTCACAATGCTGATGACTGATGAACAGTATTAAGGTGTGCAAAGATATGGTATACTTAACAGATTTGAATAAGGGAATGGAAATGAATATGTAAAGAAATAAAATTATAGTCATTCAGAAAATGCCACAAGAATATCCGGCCTCACTGATAATTCGAAGAAGAATAAGATAATTGAATAAATCAACCAATATATATTTCTGAAGAGCAGGAATAATAATAATGAATTGAATCATTATGGATTTGAATAAGAGCGAATAACGAGGTATTAATTTCTAACTACGAATGCTAATTTTATTTTTACCAGTCTTATAATTGGTGTTACGCGAGAGCTAACCAAGTTCGTATTAAAATTGTGCATATTGCATGTTAAGGTTTCCGAAGAAAATGCGTTATAGCAACACAATAGGCAATTATTATTCTCTCGAGTATAATGACAGTCTTCCTCCATCACCGCAGGATGTAACCCTTCTCCTTCAAGCACTGATTAAACAATTTAAAGGATAATCCGTATTTTTCTTTACCTTTTAAATAAAACCAATAATAAATATTTATTATCGGTTTTATTTAAGTTTTAGGTTTTAACTTAAATTTTTCAGTTGAAGTTGTTGGTATATCGATCTGCGTGTTTTATTGGACTGGGCTTAATTATTTAAAAGTTTGATGTGTATTATTCACCTATCTCACCTGATTATTATAAGTACATGCTGTTATAATATAGCTGTAATTATATATTTAAATTAATTTCTAAAGATTTTAGAACATTATTCTTATTTTTCTTTGGCATGGGACACAAAAGTCTGTGACGGTACCTGTCCGATCCTTCATCGTGTACCTGCTACTCAAAAGCCATCGCAGTTTAGTTTAAGTAAACAAAGCGCGCGGACCCCTCATCATCATGCAGTATAAAATAAAATAAACGGGAACGAACGAAGTCCTGCTAGGGGGACAGAACAGTGACGACACGATTTCAGACGGATCTCTGTCATGGCATCAGAGGGATCTGCGCTGAACGTCAGCTAATTTCTTTGTTCCTAATTTTACTTGCTCTCTGTACTTATTCTTCATTTGCTCCCGGAGTTTGACTCTGGAGACAAAATAAACATCAGCGACTAACAGACACTCTTTTATTCCATGAATGAATTCCAAACCTTCCCTAAAAGCCTACGACCGCAGTTACAATAGAGCGCCATCCATCCAGGGGAGATCTGGTATACCTAGTGTGTGATACCCTGTGACATAAAGGGGGGGGAGTTAGACTTAAACGAAAACCCGGTGACATCATCACCATTGATCGACTTGACTGATATGACAGTTACTTTTTGGTGCAACATGATTATTACAATTTACATTGAGTTATATTTAGCACTACCTACTATAGTGTCGAGAGGATCAGTCCCTCTCATATTAATATTATACCCGATGATGAGAGGGACATTCCTCTCAAAACTATAGTAGTGATAAATATACATCAGCGTGTGTGCGTTACAAAGTTCAATTTAGTGTAAATTAAAATGATCGATCTGACATTTGCAGTCAAATCATGTGAATGAGTAGCCAATATAAGGATATAAAAGTACATCTGAATTTGAAAAAAAGTCACTCTATCGGCGAGCGATCCCGAAAACTTAACAATACACCCTGGTATATTTTATAAACGTCCCAAAGAAACTCGTAGAATGCTACATAAAATGTCTAAAACAAGTCGATTTATCTGTTTCCGAATAGGAATCAGCGTTAATCTAACAAATAAATAAAGAGATTGATGTTGCTTGATGTGTAGGTACATAATAAACCTATTTACGGGGAAAATCCCATCAATAAAGTCTGGAAACTACCTAGTTAAAATAGTACGAGTAGCTTGTTGGTCTTGTGGTTAGGACTCTCGCCTCGTGACCCAAAGGTTGCGGGTTTGAACCTCACTCCAGACCAGCAAGTTAGTCCTATTTTCATAGCACAAGCGTTTAGCTTAGTTTGAAAATAGTAAGAATATTGATATGACACGTATTCCGTGTTCGTATATTTTTTTTTAAATTAGTTAATTTAAATCAAAATTCTTCAGTACAATTTTTTTTAAATCAACGAAAATACAATATCAAAACATTTTGTTTTTCTTTAACGATTTAAGATAATAATTGTCGTGACAACCGCGCGTTAAGTGAGAGATAACTCTTTTTAATAAGTAAAACTTTCATCTTTCCCACACAAGAACCCTGTATAATATAAAACTTCATTGGCATTTATAAATGTTCATAATATACAAGATTATATCACTAAAAAGAAAACACATTGTTCAAAACTTTTTTAATTTTTAGTATAGCTACGTTGTATTCTGATTAAGGGTCCATTGGCCTCGAAACATGTTGATTATTCAATAAAATAGCGGTTTTATACAACAAACTGTTTTCACGCAGAGTTATTTTGCTATTGTTAAGGAAGTAAAAAATTATCTACAAATATATATATATATTATATATATATATATAAATGTTAAATCGAAGGCTTTCACGGGTACAATATGTGTTAGTTCTAACTACTTTGGGGGTGACCCGCGTCAAATTCTGGTCGTCAGGACCAGTCGTCTGCCGACGTTTCGAACAGATCTCACTGTTCATCTTCAGAGCGCCTTGTCGATGAGCTGCTTCTCCAAAAAGCGTACAACCGTTTGGGTCCGGAGCTCACCGTCAGGTGCACCTGAATTTGACGCGGGTCACCCCCAAAGTAGTTAGAACTAACATATATATATATATATATATATATATATATCTCATAGATAGGTTGCATGGTTAATAGTTATTTTTTATAAAATAACCTTTTTTAAATAGAGATGCAAACACGGATTACGAATACCACGTGTCGCATCAATATTCTTAATATTCTCAAACTAAACCATAACCATACGTTATGAAAATAGGACCAACTTGCTGGTGTTATGGAATGGGGCTCGAACCACCGACGCTAGCTCGTTGGTGTAGCGTTATGACCGCTACACTAACAAGCTACTTATTTCATTTATGTAATTTTTTATATGTATGTTTATAAACACGTGGAAACAGTGAATGGTACCCACCGCTTAACCAGGACCGTTCTAAGAGCAAAAGCTTCCATATCGGTCCTACTCAATCGTCTCCAGGTTGACATTTTTTCAACTAACAAGCAGGACCGTGCTGCTCCGCACCGGTCGTATAAACCGTTGCGAAGTGGCACGGCCGCTCGAACAAAACCATTCACTGTGATATGTCTTTATTAAAAAAAAACAAAATACATAATTATAAAACAAGGAAAATAACATAAAAAGTAAAAGGAACCCAAAATAACAAAATAATAGAAGTGTAAATAACAAAATCAAAGAAATACAATAGAGTAAGTACATATAGTGATAAAAAGAAATAATAATAATAATACTTAAAATTAATTCTATAAAATAAAAGACGAAATCCCACGGCGGCGGCAGTGGAAGGCTTCAAGTCGAAGACAGGACAAAAAACACGCGGACACGTGACACGTGGAAACAGTAATTTGATCGTGCCAATTGTCCATATCTGCATTTTTTTTTCAATAGCTGGATACCCTTCGTTTACCATATCAAAGTTGATGCGCCGTGTCACTTGTGTGATAGGAATCGTATCATGGAAAATTAAAATAACGAGTATGTTTCCTACAAAGTGTTATTGTTTAATTCCCTTATCGCAACCTTCATCTCTGGGATGGGATTATAATTACTGAAAAAATAAGTCATTTGACACGCTAACATTATGAATATAAAAGAGGCAATTTTCGCATTCGATGGCACAGTGGTATTATTCAGTTCTATCAAGCGACAAGACGTACTTTCAAAATGAGAATAGCCATTTTATTCTTCATCCTGTCAGCAATCGTGCTGTGCCTGGTCCAGCACGGAGGAGCCCAGGACCAGGACGATGCTCCAGATCCATCAGATGCTCAAGCCGTGAAAAGAGTAAGTTTTTCTATCTGTAACAATTTTTTACACTGGCTACTATAAAAGTAATGGAACTTAAACTTCAGGACCGCTAGTCCGGAAACAATTTTAATCCAAATTGCTTAAAAATTGGCTCCAATATATGTTAAAAAAATTATATAGATATTATATATATAGAATAATAGAGTAATAATAAAATATTAAAAAAATTATAGATTGATTTTATATATAGAATATAGAAAATTAAGAACACGTTATATTTCAACTAACAATATCCTTCCATTTTAAAATCATACCATCTTAAATTCCATATTTTGTATTAATTATATTTTAATTATAATTTATATTTTTCACTTATTTTAATATTTAGAATAATACAAATATCAAAAGTAAAGTCATGCCTTGGGGGGCTTATGGGCCAACTCATGACTGACCAGAATATCAAAATATGAACCTAATTAAAAATCGTTAGTGTTCGAGATTCATAATGTAAATAAATACCTCGCTAACCTGGCAAGTTATTTTTAAATACTTTTTCATTTAATGTCGTTTCAAAATGATTAACGTAGTACATTTTTTACAGTAGGAGCAATCGAAGTTAGCTAATAAAAAAATTAACTAATAAACTTGGCAAAATATATATTTTTTTAAAGCATACTTAATTTTATTTTGGACCGTGATCAATGTTCGTAATTAAAATTAAATTATTATTACGCACAAATTAAAATCAAAGCGTAATTAAAATCTGAAACTTAGAATCTGGAATTTTCTAGCTGTGGCACCCGAAAATCTGATCTAAGGTGTAAATTTTCACATAATTCATAAAAGTGTCAATATCACGGAAACTATCACCATATTATACTAAGGTTATATTTTGATATTCTGGTCAGTGATGAGTTGGCACTTGCCTTTGAGTCCTCCAAGAGACGACATTTACTTTTAGAACAATTGAAAAAACGGAAATAATTTATTTTGTTAAATGTGCATCATGTAGTATTCCACCATTCTAAATGGTATCTAAAATAAATTATTATATTAATTATTGTCTTTTCTACGATTTATTTAATCGTTCTGCAATTCATCGGGAATGTACGAGTATATTCTAATATTTCCCAAATTCACGAATAAAAATATTTTCTTATTAAAGCCTATTATTTCTCTTCTTAGTTTTTTTATATCAACCATTGAAGAAAACGTTAGTTCACGTAGGTAGAAAGTGGCGAATGGCACTAACAAGTTTAAAACTTCCTTTGCCACTACTGGATGTTCTTCGACAGGTTGTATACAGCACTTGATTTTTCGATCAGTAGGCAGTCTTAGGCCCGGTTGTTTCAAATTCGATCAAAGTAAGCGTAGAGTTTAAACTGAAATTTTACGTTCTCCACCAATCAGACGATCCGTTTTCGTAAAAATCTATGCTTTTATCGACCGCTTACTTTGATCGAACTTGAAACAACCGGGCCTTAATTGAAAGAAAATTAAATACGTCGTTTTTTAAATCACTGTAGCTTTATAGTTTTTCTTCTTTATAGCTTTCATAGTTTTATTATGGACCTGAGGGGTCGCCAGAATATTTTTTTAGATCAAGATATAAATAAGGCTTCGAAATGTTTAATTCAACTCAGTACTTTTAACAAGAGATGATCAAGTGGCTCTCGTCAAAGTTCATGCTTCAGGGTCCCAAAAATATAGATCCGACAATGTATGTACCGTATTATATTTGTAACAACTTGACCAGCATGCGTTCAACTCATCAAGAATCAAAAATGATAGATACCTACAATGGATAAATTACGGATAGTAAATAATATTGCAATGCGGCAAGAAATTTTTATATTAATATAATTTTGCTTGTTCAATTTTTAATTTAGTGCGTAATAATAATTTATTAACAAAAAAACACTATTAAAATTTATTAAGCAAATGTTTTTAATACAGACTGCATAACTAGCATTATTAAAATAATTTGCAAAATTTGTAATTAATTTAACTTAATAATAATATATTTTTGTTTGCATAATTTTTCTGTAAGTGATAAAACAAATACTTTTACAATGGGTAAAAATTATAAGTGGGAGTTAATTTGCAAAACTGGCATCGTTTTTCTAAAAATATAGTTATTATTGCTTGACCACAATAACTTGGCGTGCGGCGACTTTGGAACTAAAACCCGCCCCGCCCGCACCCGACGGTAACCCCTCGCCCTGTCATTCAGTTCAAACTTGTATTTGCTCGGGAGCTGTGACATCTTGATTGCCAATATACACTGAATTATTATGTCCAAAACATCCTAAACAGTCCGGGATGGTGCAAGAACAACTGCCAATGAAGTATTAAAGTTTTGCGAAGCTAAAAAAGCAAATAATGGACCGATATTACCGTCTGACAGTTTGACAGATAGAAAGCTGCCCGACCAAATTTTTGTTAAAGGCTACGACACCGGTCACCGGAAATTCCGTACATTATGTATTGTGTAATAAATTTACACCCTGGCAACTTCTGTTACGCGACATGGACGCCCTCCCTCGCACGCCAATTTATAGTGGTCGCATTCTAATTCATTATACTTATTAAACAGATACTGCTGAATAAAATAAACGTTCCGCAACTTTATTTATTTATTTATTTATTATTATTATTATTTGACAGGCAGGCAGCTATTGCTGGTGGGCCTGTATTGTGTTCCTCTCAGTGTAATAAAATCATAATAGCACTATAAGAACGCTGTTATCTCCTAATTTTGTATATTGTAGGTAATTCGCCAGATGCCTCCACCTCCAGATATGCCAAACATGGACTCCATGAAGGACAAGATTCCCGCGCCTCCAGGACGTCGCCGTCGCGAGGCGCGCGGGGGCGCCATACCAACTAAAAAGGGTTAATGCTAACAGTGTGTTTCGTGTGAATTAGTGACACGCTCATCGACCGCTATCATTGCTTTACCAATGTCACTGCCAACAACCATTATCATTCCCATCAACCGCTATCTTTTCATCAGCCGCTTTTTATCTTGGATTCCCGCAGAAATCCATGTTAAAAATAATACCGGGTGACTTACACTCACAACGAATTACGTTGTTGGCGTACACAATATTCACAGTCGGCACAGAACCTGATTACGGGACTCAAATTATAATCAAATGATTATTTTAACCTCACTTTCAATTTAATATTATTATTATATTGTATTATCCAATTTGCAGAATACTTCTCGATTCACACTGGTTTATCTTAAAATTAATGCGAAAATGTTATGTCGAAGTACCTACTTATAATATTATAAAAGAAAATGGGTACCTTGTCATATCTTCGGGCCAGTTATTTGATTAGTAGTATTGGTAACGTTGTCACTAATCCGTCACCAACGATCAAACAACCGGCATTTGGATCGGTTGTTTGATCAGTAGTAATAGTAATAAGTAGTTAAGAAAAAAACATAGATTTTTGCGTTTTCCAACAATCAAACAACCTGTTTTCGTAAAAATCTATCCTTTTAACTTGTAACTAACTAACTGATCATCACGCTGTGTCCCGCAGGGGTAGATAAAATAGATAGAACGCCATATTCTTCTATCTTGGCATACCACTTTTTCTTTGTCTAAATTCATACATCTTCTCATGCATGCTCTACGGTTGTTGAGACTTTTAACAGGGCCATCCTCCACTTGCTTGTTTCTTACCTATTACTATTACCAATGATCAAACAATCAGCACTTACGTATTATTAACGACTACTATTGCCAATTCGCGCGTGAATGGCGGAACTCAATTTTCATTCTAAAATTTCGTTTGTGTTTGTTATCATTTCAAATTACTTGCAAAATTAATAATTAATCATTATCATTTAGAACTATGGGTATGATTTTCCACATTCAGTAATTGTTAGGTATTGTGTGTGTTATGTGTGAAGTTTGAACCAATAACAGCTTTTAAAACATGGATCGAAATTTTCTCAAAAACTGCTCATTTTTAGAACTGGTAAAATTTCACAAAAATTGTAATTAATTATTTTACAATTGTTCATAAAAAATATTTTTGGTTTCAGAATAATCATTTACTTCCTGGATCATCGATTCAAGGTTAAAGACGAAAAATGCTACCATATTTTGGAATTTTGTAAAGATATTTATAGATTATCGTAATAAAACACCTAACAAAGCATATTAAATTATGATAATAGAAATCTGTGAAATGAAATGTATCGATAACAATCTTAAGAAAAATTTTGGGGAGTGTTATTATTACATAAGCATGTAGTCTTTTTAAAAGGTTTCAAATTCATGATGATTGTAAATTTAGGCAAATGTATAATGTATTAATTTTTTCTGGAAAGTATTCATATATTTTGTTTGATTTTTAGTATTTTTTAATAAATTGTGTTTTGGCCCATGATTGTGATTCTTAATAATATTCATACATAATGATTCACCTAAGACCGTCTACAAAGTACTAAAAAATAATTACATATTCTATCCTCAGTCCTCGAGATATGCCGAACATGACGATATTTGTTGATTAATATTAATATTACGCACTAATTTGAAGGGTTAAAAAACAAAATCGCCACTATACAAAAATTTCCGAAAATATAGAATGACTTGTGTTAAACGATTATGTGGTAACTGTGGCATTTCACAATCAAAGAATGCTCTTAATGCTCTGTTTGAAATATTTGCATGTTTTTGAAGCATTTTATATGAGGCATCAATTTTAAAATCAATACTATATCTAAAAAATCAGTTACAAATATGTTTAGGTATCTCAATTTCGTTTATTACAGAGTTTTACTTTTGAACCCCTCGTATATACAGGGTGTCCCGTATCTCGACATTAAGCCGAAATCGAGTGATAGGCCAAGTCATAATATTTATCAGAAAAATACTTACAAAAAAAAAAACAGTCAGTTAAAACTGGGCAAAGTATTGATTTTGAATACTTGGTTTGGTCAAAAAGTGACATTTTCTTCCAAGCTGGAGCAGTTGGCTTTGAATTTTGGACAAAAGTTTACAGAAGCATTACATAATAATAAAAAAATGAAGAAAAATAAAATTTTGTAGTAACAGGAGTGAAAAGACCGTCACAGGGTGTAGATTTTTTTGATTTTTTAAAAATGATTATAATTTTTAAAAGACATTATTTTTTTAAATATTTTTCTGATAACTATTATAACTTGGCCTATCATCCGATTTCAGCTTGAAATCGAGATACGTGACACCCTGTATAAAATATAAATAATGCAATATTACATTTATTTTTTAGTTTCAAGGTTTTAGTAATTATCAGGAACATACAAACCTTTGCTTGGCGTAATTTCAGGATTATCGATCATAACGCGCAACAATCGATAAAAATGCATAATCAAATACACATTATTTCTAGTCTCTAAACTATTTTAGCCAAACATAATCTGGAGAAACTCTAGGTTGGGTTAGGTTAATCCAAGGGTAATGCCCGTACTCTCTCATGCGGAAGTACTTTAGAAACTTATTTTGTACTTTCTCTACCATAAGGGGGTAGGTACTTAAACTCATGTGGCCCCCAAATCTACTTCAGTTGGTCTACTTCGCACCAAGGGGTTGTAAAATATTCTCAGTACGCGGCTATTTTCGAAAACCTTGGCAGCATGCAGAACAAATCCTAGCATTCTCAATGCATTACCGCTGACCGCCTCTGTGTGAAATGTCAGGGTGCTAAAAAATCTAATGCCTAGATCCCTCATATTTGATGTTCCCTAATATTAAGTGTGCTTGTTGCAGACCTATCCTAGGATTGCGACCCAAAATAATTATATTTATGTAGGTACATTAATTATATGATCCCTAACGTTAATTGGTTGATGGTTAATGGAGCTTAGGAAGGCCAAAATTAAGATGCAGCGACAATATCCTCAAAGACGTTTCTGCCTTGGAGCTTCTGAACTGATGATGATGATAAACGTTTATTTAATTATATGAACCATTAATAAAAGTCTAGTAAGCTTTAAACAAAATATAATGTATATTTACATATACCTACATACTTGTTCTCACTGAATACAAAGTTGGTTTGTAATGTTGGTATTTTCTTGTTTTTATTATCTTTTTTACAATATTTCCTTTATTTCACAACTTTTAAAATCAATTTAGTTAACAGTTTTAACTTACGTTACATATTCATAAGATTTTTAATTTAAAAAAATATATATTTTTAAATTTATTTGATATTAGGACAACTACCCCATAACTACCCCTTTTTGTGTGCGTACCATGTGCGTACCTAGCCATAAATAATTGTCAGTATCATTAACATATTGGATATTGGCAATCATTTTTACTTTTGACATTACAGTATCTGTTGTCTATGCATTACGTGTTATTTAGATTTAGGTGTGATTTAGGTTAAATTATGTGGGTTATGTTTTGGGATTATTTGTGATTGTATTCTGTTAACAGAATGACGAAACTCGTTACTAAATTCAAAAACTTCCCACAGTTACAAACGAAATTCGTACTTCCCGAGAAATACAAAGGAACTTTTATAGAAAAATGGGCTAGCTATTGGAAAAATCTTTATGCCGATTACAGAGGAATGGTTACCGATCTGGTTGTAGATATTCAAGAGAAGCCAAGGAAGGCTTTATATGTTACTTCGAGTATAGTAGTCGCCTGGCAACTTACTATGAATAACCCTAATGAAACTGATTTTAAAGAAGATCTTTTGAATTATTCGAATGAACTCTTACTAGTTGGTGAAACCTGTCGTAATCCGCAAACTATAGAACATTTCAAGTATCTCGGAAGGTGCTCAAATGAAAATGTTTTGCGGCGGTTGAATCTAGGAATTGCTTCGCTTCTGTGGGTGGATGATTATGACGACTCTTGTGATATGTACAAAGCAAAATGTGAATACACACAGCCTAGTTACTTCTCAGTACTTCAGAGAACAGTTGATATTGGATTTATGGGAAAGTGGTGGAATATTTACAGAAAATTTCAAGATTTTGATGTCAATATATGAATTGGTTAAAATTTAAGCGGACATTCAGCCACTAAAATTGCTTGAAGAAAGAAAAGAAAATTTCAAAACAGTTTAAATATATGAATACTGCAGCTTAAATTTTTTTTGGTAATAAAACTAATCTACATCCAATAAAAATAATCGAAATGATAAAGACATGTTCTTTTACAATATTATGTGTTGTTATTAAAATCTATGTAAATACCATTTATATTATGTAGTTAATTAAAATGAAAAGAAAATAATAAATCTGTATTTTATTACTGTTTTTTTCACGCACCAAACATAAGGTCTTTGACTTGGAATAAAAAAATGTGCCTAGTGCAAATGGGAAAAGGGATCTTCTGTACACCAAATATTTTGTAGTGCGCAGACCTTTTAGGCCCCAAAGCACTGCATTGGCATAGTTGTATTGCTAACAATATTGCATGTACACCTCTTTCCATTTAAGAAAGACAATTGAATTAGTATATGCAAGCCGTGCGTACGAATCACGTTGTTTCGCTGTGTTGGTGTTTATGGGTATAAATACCAACACAATGAAACAATTTGCCTTGTACGCACTGCCTACACATACTAATTTGATTATTTTTCTTAAATGGAAAGAGGTCTATTTATCATAATTTTTCAATCAGGGAGAATATTTTCTTTTTTAGCAAAAATTCAACACTTGGATGGGTCCTATTAAATAAGAATGTTTTATTCCAGACAGCACAAGGAATTTGCAATGGATATTTTTACACAATTAAATTAAACTCGTCTCAAAAAAACATGTAATAAAAACCTATGGATTATAAAGTAAAGAGAATCCTGGGTTAGATATATTTTTAACCATTCCTTTTATTTATCTTTTACAAGATATTCAACATGGTGCACAGGTTTTTTTTAACTACATGATAAATAATATCTTATGAATTATCCTCATTTCCATCTCATCAATTTTAATTTTCAATTATGTTCTCCATAACACCGCATGCAAAAATGCTCAAGATTTCTCTATGAATGCTGTTCTTCAGCTCGAAAAAATGATGGCTTACAGACAAACACTCAATCTTTTAAATATTCTTACAAAATAAATCTGGAGCTGTGAGATCAGGATAACCAGCCTGGAATGACTTTAGAAAGTTAAGTAAAAAAATACAATGAAAACCATTTTGAGGATGTAAAAAACTCACAAAATCTAGCATTCAATCTATGATAGAATATAAAAACAGAAGAAGAAACATCTAGAAAGATTTGACAAGCAAATTGCGAAATAACAACTTGGAACCTATCCGAGAAGATATATGCTCACAACATAAAATTAGTACTCTAAACACCAAACCGGTCCTACAAGCTATGTTATAACTGTCTATTGGGGTCATTAAAACTCAACGTCTGGATAAAATCTCTATACTGGCCAACAGAAAAGTCAATACACCTTTTTCGTGATTTTCGTTTTATTTATAATTTAATATAACACCAAAACCCCGACTTCTCGTTGTTATTTGGGGGTGATTTTGATTGAATTTATTCAGTATTCATTTTTGAGGCAAAATAGAGAAGAGCCCATCCAAAAGGCGAAGGGCTCTTCACGCGAAATTGTAAAAAATCAATTATTTTAGGGTACCAAAGCCATTTTTTTCCATGTATCCATATTTTTTTTATCCAAAACACATATGGAAATCGTTTAATAATAAAAGAAATATTGACAAAACATTATTTTGCTCTCCTGTAAAGTTGAAATAATCACTAACGCTCTTTTGGCAGTCTATTCGATATTATATATAGGCCTAACATTTTCTTAAGTTGGGAGAAAATTAAGAAACTTTATTAGGATGCTGATGTATTTTAAAGAACACCGGGTTTCTTATATGAGGTTCAAGATGCAAATTTATGTTAGATAAAGAAAGAGAATCAATAGCTTCAATAAGTATCTTATGTAGTGGTATAACATCAGATATTTTCTATTGGGACTTCAGTTTGTGCATTAAAAGGCAAGAAAATTCTCGAAGCTATGAAGCTTTCTGTGTTCACTAGCTCTGTAGGACAGAATTTGTAGAAAATTCTTCAGCACTTTTTTTTTGTCTTTTCATCAATTGATTTAAATATATTATTTAATAACTTTGTGAACACATTTTAAGTGGCCCCCTAATAATAAATCCTGGTAGAGTGATCTTGCATTTCTTGTTGACATTACTAATTACATCAACATTTTGAATCTCAAATTAAAAGGCAAAGATTGTTCACTTCCGATTATGATTACTTTCAGAGGATTCAGAGCTTAATTAAATTTGTTTATAATTAATTTAGCCAATGAAAATATTCACCATTTTCCCACACTCAAAAATTTGAAAGACAAGCTCAATATCGCCGCTATCGATTCTACTAAGTACGAATTTAAAATTAGATGCTTATTATAGTCGCTTGAAAGCAGATTCCAGGATTGATAATCACAAATTCTTGTGATTCTTTTTAATCGGTTATCCTGCCAATATTCAGCTGGAATTCACTGAACTGCAAAATCATTCTACATTTAAAAACATTTTTGCAGAAAAAATACTCAAACGTTTTGGGAAAAATATGTAGATTTTGGAAATTAATGACAAAAGAAGATTTTCCTGCAATAACTGACCTGACCTTTCAATTAATAAGTAGTTTCGGATCAACATATGTTTGTGAAAAGATGTTTTCAAATGTTAATTATATAAAACATCTATTACTGTCAACATCTGATCTGCGGCCTAACATATGAGAATTATTAAAACATAAAAAAATTCAGAAATCACATTCATTGTATAAATTATTTAGATTCAGATTTTTAAATTTTGTTTCTTTATTTGGCAGAAGATGCTATTTATTTTAATATTTTAATAAGCGACAATATCATAATATTGCATATTTTTGTTGCACAATACTTTAATAATTAAGGCTTAATTTAAATTGTTAACAAAAGTAATAAAAAAAGGAACGTTTAGTGGTCAGTGGCCCGCCTGAGATTTTTGAATCGTCAATTTTGCTTGACTGTTTAAAAGGTTGGGCAGCCTTGCTCTATAATGTAAAAATGAACCAAACTTGTTTGGTTTTCCATAAGAATCCATGTATGAATTCACTCTATAACGAAATAGCTCATTCTCTGTACTGAAAAATTGGTACGTTCCCGCCTAAATAGCGACACTTGGAAAGAATTGTTTCTTGGAATTTTCCTATCAACGGGCATACAGAATATTTGCGGACACAGAACTATGAATTTATTGTTCCGCGCAGTCTATACAGAAATTATTGAATTTGTTTTCTATAGATTCCGTATTCTGTAGCCAAGTGATAAAGTTGTCCCTTGGCGGCAACATTCATTAAGGTTCATTACAGTTTCAAATTCGAATGAAAT
This sequence comes from Agrypnia vestita, assembly GCA_016648135.1. Lineage (NCBI taxonomy): Eukaryota > Metazoa > Arthropoda > Insecta > Trichoptera > Phryganeidae > Agrypnia > Agrypnia vestita. The sequence goes on along the minus strand of JADDOH010004038.1, from coordinate 26,885 downwards.
TCAAACGAATTTTAAACGATATTCATTATGGTATATCTTAATATCGAAAACTGTCTTTCAACTGGCATTCATTTGATGACTTATATTTATGTGGTAAATATGGCTAGTAATTAAAGCAAATTTTTGAGTTTAAAAAAAAGTTTCTTTGATTTATGCGATAGAGCGAAATAGCAGAGCAAAAAAAGTGATATCGGTCAACGCTTCGTACTCACATCCTCAATGATATAAGCTGTGCTGTAAACTGAAGCAGAGAGCAGTTTATATATAAATAGATAAATTTTGTTTTATTTACATATACAAGCATATACATATAGATGCAAGATAATTTTGTTCCTCACTCCTTATAGCGAAAACTCTCTACAACGAAACAAATAGCTCGATCCCTTAGATTTCATTATTGAGAGTGACAAATGTATACAAATTATCTAATTTTATCATTATTTAATGAAAAAATCTATTAAATAGATATAGTAATTTAAATATGAGGTACCTACTTTGAAAGTAACGATATTCAGTTATTACCCACATCCCTACATTTTATTTTTTTGGTGGCACCACTGCCATCATGTCCGCTTGAATTTCCTTTTAGGTTATCTATCGCGGACTAAGGTTGGTGTGTTTTGGTTGATCTTAAATTATCCAAGTAATCCTTATATCGATGTGTTTTACACCCGAATCGAATGATAAATATGTTTTGTGTCTACCTCAAATTAATGTGCTTTTGATTCAAAACAACTGTGATGTTATTTAAAATAATTGTAATGTTTTTACATTTTGACGTTTCGTTTTTAGCATGGTTTCCGAATCAGAAAACAAAGCTGACGGGAAGGCCGATGGGCCTAAAAAGAGGAAGATAAGGTATGAGGTCGCCGTCGGTCTGGACAGGGGCCACAGGACCACCAAGCTTTCTGCCGGCAAAAAGTCCGCCGAAAGGAGTGTCAAAATCAGGCCCTCCAGGAGGAAGGGGGTAAGATGACATGTCTTATTTTTATTACACGACCTTTTAAAATGATTAGCCGCGCATCAAAAAGTTCTTCAACCATTACATACGTAGCGGTATGTGGTGTAACATTAAAACTATTTACGAGGCATATATCTCGATCACAACTGGCACAAGCATATTCTTGCCCAGATCTGTTAGAACTCTGGTTGCTTGCTCCCTTCCTTTTATTTTATTTCTATATTCGTTATTTTCTTCATCTGACTGATCAAAATGGTCGACATTTTTATTGTTTTGTCTAACGTTTTTGAATTTGAAATCAATATTAGAAATGTTTAATTGTTATAAGAGAACAGTCAGTGGTGGATTTCATAATTAACACGTTGACTGCCAAGCAAAAAATGAACAAACGTACCCTACGATGCCAACAATGCAATTTATTAATATAAACATGTACAATAATATACATAATAAACAAAACTGCAAAATCTTGACGTACATCCTCTTGATGAAATAATGCTATTATATATATATATATATACACACATACATAAATATACAATGTAATCAATCTTTTATATTTGTTATTGCAGTGTTTTATTCAATAATATAATAAATAAAATTGGTGATGCAATGTGGTAGTGTTCAGTTAGGCCGCATAGATCACTACAAATGGAAAATGACCCTTGGCGCATTAACTCAAAAACAGGTGGAAAAATCAGTTACCAATGATCCACAACCCATTGTATTAAATTCATGGCAATGTATTAAATTGATTTTCAGTAAGAAAAAAATTGATTAACAATCTTCTCGCAATGAAAGGCTTCTCAGAATAGTGTTCCAAATTATAGAAGAGGAAATAAAAATTACTATATTATGTGACAATTATTATATTAATTACAAAAACATTGAATCACTTTGGGCCGGTTTTATCAACTAGGATTATAGTAATATTTCGTAGTCACATGATGTTTATTAATTAAGCAATAATCTCAATTTCTCTGGGTCTTCAGTAATTTAACTATGCCTGTAACTACGAACATAATTATTTTGTTAATTGTAATAATTTCCATTTTTAATATAACATTGTCACTCTCTATAATGAAACGCGAGAACTGAACAATTTATTTTATTATAGCGATTATATTGATACGTATAAGAACAAAACTAATTTAGGTAACTTATTTATCAAAATCTATTTCCACCATCGCATTTCACTAGCTGTCTCTAAATTAATTAAAACTTTAATTATTCTGTCATCTTGGTTTGTACTCTTCTGGTCTCGACTTGTATATTGTCCTGTATTCTGGAAACTACGTCAACTGTCTAGGGTTGTCTGCATGCTTTAAGAAAAATCGGCTAAATTCTATTTTATGGCCTCATTCTATTCATAAAATTAATTAATAAAAACTCTCAGTGGGAGAAACCAGTGGCATGCTCACTGGGCTACGAGGGCCCCCTTTTCTTCTCAGACTTTGCTGCATGTTAAGAGAGACCTTTTCATTTCCATAATCTCCATCAGAACCTTTCTTTACTGGCTCTAGTTTTTGATAACACTTTGGATCATTGACTCCATGGTGCTCGTCGTGTTAGGCAAAAACTAGCTTGATGTTCCGAAGATTGGTGATGAGAACAGTCGTCCAGTAGGTTTTTTTTCCTTCTCTGCTACATTTCTCCTTGCTCTGCAACCCAAACCTTCACTTCCTCAGTGAAAAGTTGCGATGTTATCAATTTAGATTTATTCACATTGTGGATGCCCGATATCACTCTTGAAACATTGTGGCATGGGTTAGATTAAAATTAAAACATTAGATGCACTCTGTTGAAAGGTTGCCACCCATACACTGTTCATCTTTTAATCCAGTATGATATCACCTTCAAGTACGTTCTCTCCAACCATTTTGAATTTTGCCATTAAGTAATCGTTTCTTTGAATTCCAGGAGTTTTTAAATACAAATTTGGACATAAATGTGACAGTGCAGTTTAAAAGAAATGATTTTCATTAGAACTGATTTTTTTTCCTTAAAATACCAATCATTGATTTTGCCTCTTTAGATAACTGCATTCCCACAATGAAAATCTATATATAATATAACTCTCTCTTACCTGTACTCGCAAATTCACTCCTAGGAATTCATAGCTGTAATTCCACTTACAAATATAATCAAATTTAAGATTATGACCAACAGTTTGTTCACTCAATCCTTCTGTTGGAATGTCATTTTTCTATCTATAAACTGTTACTCCCTTATTTACCCCCACGCTGTTTCTCTGAGGGGGTAGGCAGAGAGGATGGAGTGCCACGCTCTTCAGTTCTGACACAACTCTCGCCTCATCCACCTTCATACATCTTCCAGTATCTGGTTACTCTGTTAGGGTTTTTTAATAATTATTTTTTTAACACAATATTTAATAAAAAAGAAAGTAATTTATTTGCTTACAAATTTGTTTAAAAGTAATTTAATAAACATCTAAAATCAAAAAATTATATTTAATAAGGGATATCTATCGACTACTATAATGTGTACAAGGAATTACCAAAAGATACAAAACGAGCCAGAATGATGATCTCATTTGACACATTGGGATAAATGCAGAATGTGGCGTTGGGAGCTGTCAGATACGCGAACTATAGACAATTATTCAATGTTTTCCATAGATATGTGTAAAATTTCTAAGGAAAAGGCTGATTTGTCATACTTATTAATGATTTTTAAATTGTAATTGCTCGTTAAATATAAGAGTGCGACATTATTTTATGTAAATTTTTGGAATCAGGACATTCAATTATACCGGAAAATTTGTTAATATTTCATACAGCTCCCAACGCCACAATCAGCATTCCACACGACACATCGCTACTGATTAAAATTCGTGATAAAAAATTCAGATCATAGTTTGAATTGACAGATTACATAGATATTGGTCCGTAAGAAACGATATGTGTACAGTTCCTTACTGACCAATATTATTGTGTCGAGACTAAAAAGATCCGCATTAAAGGCGCATCATTTTGTTGTAATTTAAGCAAATTGATAGGACCACAAAAAATGCCACACTTGAACCTGGTTTATTTTTAATACTGTTACATATCTTGATATGGGTATGCGCTCATAATACCAATAATGCATTTAACATATCGAGGGCAGAAAGCCAAAAGGGCGTTAGTGATTATTTCGAATTTTACAGGAGACCAAAAGAATGTTCTGTCAATCTGATTTTGTCAATGTTTCTTTTATTATTAAACGACTTCCACATGTGTTTTGCAGTGGCATGCAGTGGGTATAAACTTAGGTTATGCTGTGACTGACTATATTAAAAAATATATATATTCGCGTATACATTTTTTGAATTTTTTTTAACTGTATATAATGAATTATTTTGAGGAGTTTCAATCCACAAAAGAAGTATTGTAAATAAGATTTTCTAAATAAATACATTTTATATATAGGTAATACGGCAAAAATTTTCAATATATTTCGAAGACGATTTTTATATAATTAAATCGGGAATAAAACTGATTTCAGATATATATATTTCTTTTCAAAAAATAAATCAAACATTTTATGATATCATCGATGGCAATGTCGTCGTAAATAATAATTTTGATATAACCACTGGATATGACAGATGGAGTTTACTTTCACCATAGAATTGAGAAATATAATTCACACAAAAAGTTTTCGATGGAATTTGTAAAAAATGTCATTCCTGCAAGTGACGTGCACACAGCGCTCATCTGACATTGGACCTTTCGAAGAAACACGCTATTCCAAGAAAAATGTACTTGCCAATTACAGAAAACTCGCAGACATAGATATAAATAAAAGCACACGGTTTCGACTCGACTAGATCTATGGAACAAATTTGTTGAACGCAAACAAGTGAGATAAAATAAGAATTGACATGAAGTTAGGTACAAAAACATTGGAAATAAAGCTTCTAGCCTTAGGATGAATTAAGGCTAGAATTTTAAATCGAAAAAAACAATCAAGTCACATTAACAGAAATGTCAGAAATAAAACTTCTAGCCATATTTAACTTTTAGCCGTTTTGCGACTAGAATTTTAAATCAAATTTTTCCTAACCGGTGGTGTGCTGGCCGTACATAATGCGGAATGTACCCCGTCTACCACGCAATTTTGCACAGATTGCTGTTTTTAGACACTTTTATGATGGTTATATTCATGTAAAAATCAACAATAATTGCTAAGAAGTTGCAGTTTCTGGTTTCTCAATATACAGACTTAAGTAATTACTTATATTTCAATAATTACTTATATATCAATAATTACTTATTCATTCATTATGAAAATAAGTAAGTAAATTTACTGTCAGAAATGTACGCACATGTTTATCGAATAAAACCATGGAAGCAATAACACAAGATATTGTATTTCAATATTTTCGTTCTAAATATATCAACGAATATAAAAATACTTAATTTTAACACTTTTTTTAACAGATAAATCGTCATAATCGTAGAATAACGACGCATGTGATTTTTCTCAAGTTTGCAGGAGAGCAGTTTGAAGTTTTATTTACATAAAGACACTTTATGTCATAGCTCGATAACTACAAAAGATTTTCCTTTGAAACTTGGGTTAGTTATTTAAAAATGAAACCTTTCAAACCTCAAATATAGTCAGCGCAGTACAATGACGTTTTTACACATGCTGCATTGTTCTATGATCGCAATTCAGAACCGTCGTTATACTGACTTAGTATAACAGCGGTTAAATTAATGAGAAAAAATACATTTTTTAAGGTTCCAAAAAAGTCAATATGGAATTTTTTGAACATCCATCATTGTTCTACGATTATGACAAAATAACACAAGTAATGCTCGGTTCGAAGAGGACATTTGGAATGATTTTTGTCCGGTTTGCGCGGCAAATGAGGTTACTTGACAAATGGAACTCGTTCATTCATTCAAAAACTTGAGATACAACAAAGAACAAGCTTTAAAAACCCATAAACGCAGGTAAAATAGGCTGAATTTGCATACGTGTCTAGGGAGCGCAGATCTGCGCTCCGGCACACAGAGGGTACCAAAGTTTTCATGCAGATCTGCGCTCCGGCACCCGACCAGTTAAACAGATACGTCAAAAATAAAACTTCTAGCCGTAGGACGAATTACAGCTAGAATTTTAAATCAACTTTTTCTTAAGATAAGGATTTAATTAATGTTCGTTTCCCAGAATCTTTACTAATGCACAGCTTTTTTTTGCTTGTGTGTGCACTGCACGCCACTGGTGTTGTTAATAAACAAATATGGAAATTGTTTAATAATAAAAGAAACATTGACGAAATCAGATTGACAGAACTTTATTTTGCTCTCCGAAAGTTTGAAATAATCACTAACACACTTTTGGCTTCCTACCCTAAATATTAGGAATTGGCTTTCATTCTTTGAAATACTTTTAAATCTACCAGATTCATCAAAATAAAATGTGTATAATGATAATGTCAAAGTAAAATGTATATTATCCAGAGAGCACTTACTTATTCTTCTACAAGTACAAATTTAATTTTCAGATGCTGACAAAGCACTCCAAGTTTGTCCGTGACCTCGTTAGGGAGGTTGTAGGCCATGCTCCATACGAGAAGCGCGCTATGGAGTTGCTGAAGGTGTCCAGGGACAAGAGGGCGCTGAAGTTCCTCAAAAGGCGCCTGGGCACGCACATCCGTGCCAAGAGGAAGCGTGAGGAGCTAGCCAACATCCTGACCCAGATGCGAAAGGCAGCTGCCGCACACCACCCTAAATAACTTGCAAATGTTTAATAAATGGAAACCTTAACTACTTCAGATTTTTTATTTATTTAATTCCCTTCTAAGATCTGAAACTCAGAATATATTCAACTTGTATTCAACTATGATTAATTAAAAATAAGTTTCTGCTATTTATTAGGTTTGAACCACTAATTCAAAATCCATTTTCTTCAAATTGTATTTTGCATTAGTTAAAAAGATATCAAAATACTAAATAAAAAATTTATCAAAATACATTCAAACAAGAGTTTTGTGTAATTATCACTTCAGATAAATAAAGAGAATGTGTACTGATAGTCAAACTATTATTTTAACCGTCTGTTTATGGTATAGTTATTTGAGATTTGTATCTGATTGTGTTGATGATTGGTACAGTAGCCGGCAAACATCTTGAACATTGGCTTCAGCTGCGCAGAAGACAAATTTTGGGTCTCAGGGGTGAAGTCGTGCAGAGTGTACATGCGCGAACTTTTTCCCACTATGACGAAAATTGTTCACGATGTTTGCTGGCTACTATAGTTGAGATGTAACTTGTCTAGTACACATTATTGCCCGTTGAATTGCAAAAACCAGTTACCTAACTATCATCGATACAAATCTCGCATAAGTTATTGTGAAACCGGTTAAAATACAATCACTATTTCAGTCCAGATAAATCAAGATTCATATTCTAATTGAAAATGAACTAATTTGATCTCTGAATCAAAAATGGATTAATTGCATACACATGTTCAGCCATATGAATATCTGTTTAGTCCTCGTGTCTGATTGCCAGATTAACTTTTTATGTAGATCTTATCCATTTTGGGTTGTCTACTCTTCGTTTTTAAGAATTTATCAAATCTTTAGAAGTTTTGCATGTATCAAGTCTAAAAATGTTTGTCTCCTTTTAGACAGCATTGGGTTGACTTCTGGAATTTTGACTTTTGCAGTGTTTAACTGATAGCCAATTTGACTAAAAAACCTTTTGAGTCGAGTCATGGGTAATGCAAAGATTATTTGGAAGATAATGGCGCCATATTAAAATTAACAGAGTACTGATTCCAGGATATGCTCCTATATAATTTTTAAATATTGATTCTGGTGTTCAGTAATCTTTCCGGGACATTGTCACACGATTAGATTATGAGTAATCACTTTTAGTAACTAAAAAAACAACTTTTTACATTTATTTGAGGTTAATTTTGCTACTTAGTTGAAAAAATTGTAATGTTACAAGACAAGTTGTTTTTATAGAATTCTTTTGTGAATAAAATGATTTTGTATAAATAAAACCATTAACAATTGGACTATATCAAGAGCAGTTTGACATCAAGAATTATACTTGGTGTCTAGTGATTTATCTCAATGTATGGAGAAAGGTGGGCGCACTCTTTAAAAAGAAGAAAAGTTTTAATGCAGGTAGAAAAATAGATATAATACATGTTACTCATTCATTGGAAGGGACATTTTTCTGCTCAGAGCAGTTAACAGAATCTGAAACAATTAGTTTTGTGTCTTAAATGATGTTTCAAAAAATATATTTATTTTTCTGAGGAATTTTATAAAAATGTTCCTTGAATACTAAAGGAGATAGATAGAATAAATCTGCAGTTGACCAAATAAATATTCTACTTTATTACAGTTGAATTTTTGAACTAAATCTAATGTTGATTAATCTACTCAGTCTTCAAGCCGTCATACCCTTGATTGATGACCAAAAAAATTAATGCCACATTAGGGGAGACTGCTGAATGCGATTCAATTCCAAGAATTATTTATTATTTTTAAGGTTTTACTTCTTTTGGCGCATTAAGGGTAAATTTTTTTATTGTAACTCAAGTTGCACAGCACATAGCGAAAATGCGAGACCATGAAGATAGTTAAAGTAAAATTTTAGTTTGCGCATCGGGAGAACGCCATATTGAATTCTAATCAGCTGTCAGATTCTGTTTACAATTCACAAATGTTACGATCGTTTTTTAAGAAAGTTTATATGTTTTCCCCAATTCTTTTAAATATTCTGGTTACATTTCTGTAAAAATGAGTCTTAATTCTTTTCATGAAACTCAATAAAATAATTGACAATGATCAGGGCAGATTTTTACAACTCAATACTTTGGGCGTCATAAATATATAATTTTGTATTTATTTTAGTTTCTAACTCCTACCGCGCGTATATGAGTACACGCACGATTTTTTTTTAAATATAATGTTTTCTCTTTGGACGAAGGAATACAGATGTCACATTTGAAATAATTTTAAAATTAATATATTTTATTTTACTGTGATACAAAATAGAATATCATAGGTTATAGTATCAAATCTGAAACATATTAAATTAAGCGAATAAACTGAAGCGTTTGCACAGCCCTGATTTTAACCTTGAGAAAGAAAAAGTTGTTTAAAATCATTACAAGTTTTTTTATTATTTCAATTTGACTCGAAAGAATATTTCAAGCATAAAGGGTAGTGACCTCTAAATATTATTTGGTTAAACACGAGAGATGAAATGCTTTTATATATTTAGTGTAAAAAACAATACGGAGATCGATATTGAGAGATGTACACAGGTACTTTACAACAAAATCTAGGATTTATTTTTATTGATTGACAACACTGTAGAACGACCGCCTGTCAATTAAAGACGCCCGGTTTGCGAGCGCACGTTTTGATCAGCAAGTGTGTGACGGGGGCTATGCCCTTGTATCCCACTCCAGTGCGTGCTAATAGCTTGTCGCAGGAAAATATAGAAACACCTCCAGTTCTTCTACAAGCCAGGATGCCGAACATCAAAGTTTTTAGCGGCACGTCTCACGCTGACCTTGCCCAGCGCATTGTTGATCGGTTGGGTATCGATCTAGGAAAAGTTGTCACCAAGAAATTTAGTAACCTAGAAACATGTGTAGAAATTGGAGAATCTGTGAGAGGGGAAGATGTATATATTGTTCAAAGTGGCAGTGGCGAAATCAACGATAACTTAATGGAATTGCTTATAATGATCAATGCGTGCAAAATCGCTTCGGCTTCCCGCGTCACGGCTGTGATACCTTGCTTCCCCTACGCTCGCCAAGACAAGAAAGACAAGAGCCGCGCTCCCATATCAGCAAAACTCGTCGCCAACATGCTATCTGTTGCTGGGACCGATCACATAATAACCATGGATTTACATGCCTCACAAATTCAAGGCTTTTTCGATATTCCCGTCGACAATTTATTCGCGGAACCGGCAGTGTTGAAGTGGATCAAAGAGAACATCACAGAATGGAGAACTAGTATAGTGGTGTCTCCAGATGCAGGAGGTGCTAAAAGAGTGACATCCATAGCGGACAGACTGAATGTCGAGTTTGCTTTGATTCACAAGGAACGAAAGAAGGCTAATGAAGTAGCGTCCATGGTGCTAGTAGGTGACGTGAAGGACAGAGTTGCCATCCTAGTGGACGACATGGCAGATACTTGCGGCACCATCTGCCATGCTGCAGAAAAGCTCCTGGAAGCTGGAGCGACCAAGGTTTATGCTATTTTAACACATGGAATATTCTCGGGACCTGCCATATCCCGAATTAACAACGCTTGTTTTGAAGCTGTTGTGGTCACCAACACCATTCCCCAGGACATCCACATGAAGGACTGCCCCAAGATCCAGTGCATCGATGTGTCCATGATGTTTGCCGAGGCTGTGAGGAGAACCCATAATGGAGAATCCGTCTCATATCTTTTTTCGAATGTTCCATATTAAAATTTATTTTTAATTTGCCATTATTTTTATAAGATGGAAGTAGTCTGTTTAAGTTTACATAGTTTGCTGTTGCTTCTTATCAGCAATCTTTTTTTCTCTTTTAATCGGTTAATCTTTTCCTATTTTAATGAATTTTAGGAACATTATTGATTTTCTTTTATTTTGATCTTTTGATCATAAGCAATTCAAATAGTGAGCCTTCTATCTATATTTTGTAAACATCTGTGTGTTGGGTGACATTTAGGTGCAAAGATTAAAAATGTATTAAAAAATCTACATTACAAGGAAATGCATTTAGATCTTCGTGCGACATTAATAAAACGATCTTTTTATTACTTTACTAATAAATAAAAATTAATATTTTTGTATTCATTAAACAACAATTGTTACGCTAATTCGACAATGAATTTATTGTAAGAAAATTTTTCATATTTTGTTATTGTGCATTTTGTTAATAACCTATTAGCAAATGCTTGTATAAAGTTATACAAATAATGTGCATCGCAGAAAGGAGGACATCTCAGTAAACATGTTTTTTATCTGAATAAACTGTTTTCAATATATACAATTTGTAAACAATTATTTTAAGATAAGACTTGGTAAATATTCCCGTTAAAGGGTAACCAAATATTCTTCAACTGTATGAATACTCGTTCATGATATTTTCTTTGTTATTTACGCTCAGTATGGCAATTTTAATAACAATGACCAAGTATGTTAATAATAATTGTAAGACACAAGACCATTCAACTGCTAAACTGGAATTTAATTGAATATATTTAAAATAATAATAAATTTAATGAAGTAGAATAATGGATCTTGATTGGTTAACACATACGGTAGCAGCGCAAAACAGGGGAATATGGAAACACCTTGTCAAGTCTTTGGGTCCTCGGCCCTACTAGGACAAGGGAATGAAGATGATGAGGTAAAATAAAAAAGATATTTTTAATAGTGGTGATTATGCAATGCATTTATTAAAAAATATTTCAATACAATTGTGATCTCATTATTTGTGAAGAATTATGCATGTCAGCTGTTTTGCGATCGGGATTATTGCGCGGAAAAAATGTCTTCAAAAATTAGCAATGGTATTTTAACCGGTGTCACACTAAGAGGTTTTTGAGATTTGCATCTGATTGCGTCGATGATTTGCAACTAATTTTTAGCAATTCGACTGGCAACCATCAACACTATATAACAATTATATCTTAGTCACCAATCATCGGTACAAACAGATACAAATAACTATACCGAAAATAACCAGTTAAAATAACGGTTTGGCCATCACTCTCAAAGATGTTTGTGGCAATCTCACTTTAAAGAAACATTTCGTTTACCATGATTGCAATGTAACCATCAAATGGTAAAATACTATAGATACCAGGGGCGTGCAGTGAGAACAAGAAGCATGACTTTTTCTTAAGCATACATTTTGAAAAGAAATATTAATAATAAATAGAAATAAGAGATATATTATCTTATAACATTTCGATCCCAATAATTATAATATTTTAGATCTTAATATTCTGCCAGATAAATATTTAAATTCAATTTTTTTCCAAATATATATTTAAAATAAAACTTATGCTTTTATTCTCACTGCACGCCTCTGATAGATACATAGTTTGTCCTTTGACCAACACAATATTATCAATTTAAAATGAACCATGTGCCTTTTTTAGAAGATAATTTTCATCATGTTTAATAACAACTTTCTCATCCATATTAGTTGATAAGGATTGTTCCTTGTTACTGAATTCCTAAATATATTGAGGTCAAAGGTTGTAACTCAGTTGTGAATGAAACACGATTCTGACGCGCATTAAAATTGCTCTAATTTATAAATCATTTGCTCAAATTCAAAGCTGCCACATATGGACTGCTTTATTTTTATTGCATAATTTTTGACCATGTTATTCTTGATATAACTGGTTTATCTGAAATCAATAATATTAATCCAGCTGTAGATCCTATGCTAAGAACAGAACAGAAAAATGTTGCAAAATCACCCTAAAAAATATTGTTATGTTCCAGTAACGGTAGCTGTAGTTTTAGCAATAATAAATGTCATTGCATGATTTATATAGTTTAATCAAGTTTTAGCCTTACTACCTAATCTATCACAAATGCAGCTTGAAATTATTTTTTGTAGAAATAGAGATTAGCTCAGACTTTGGTTTTCTAAAACTTTTATTTCAAATGTTTTTAATTTTCCAGGAAACCCGACATATAAAAGAATAAAATAAAATATAGGTATGTGAGTTTAGATTTGTTTAGGTAAATAGTTTTAATTCTTTGTTTGGACAAGCTCAACCATAATTTATTATCGTCAAACAATACGAAATGAACAATGGAATTAACAGTACATGTGTTTAAAGGTAGTTGGGTAATCGATATACAATTACCCGAGGTAATGTGGAGCAATCCTACTTCAGATAATAGGAACGGCCCTGGATGTTATATACTAGTTATATTTGATCTGATTAAAAATAACTTTAACATACCAATTTTGCATATACGCTTTAACAGGAATCCATAATATTTCATTTCATAAATAACATTTTCATAGTTGTGCCTCGTCTCTGATAATGTTCCTGACAATATTCCTTAGCTTCCTCAACAGCAGCTGCGGAATACTGGTCAAAATAACAGCAGGTTTCCCTGCTGTTCAATATAAAAAGTGATTCCTCAATGCTTTGAGGCTCTCTGTGTGAGAAATTATCTATGCAATTGTGGTCATCATCATCATCACTTTAATTGGAAAATTGAGATTCCACTGTAATTGAATTGGAGATAATCAAGCATTTAATCTTCTTTTATAATCCCTGGAGGTTCATCATACACAATTAAGAAGGTCAGAATTTATAGATTATGTACTAATAAATTTGCCAACAGTATTCCACTGAGGTGTTTCTGAAATAAATACAAAAAAGCTCTCACCCTCGAGGAAATTTGGAATCTATGAAACTTACATATTATTGGAAATAAGTTTTTAAAAACAATTACCACCTCAGTTTTACTTTTATATATAAGTATGTGCATGAATGATTATGGATATTGCTATTTGCTACAAAATAGTGGATGTTGCTGCTTTTGCTATTTACATAATTGGATATTGCTGTATTTGCTATGATATTTCAGTCTAAAATTTAACAACTCTCACATAGGTATGAAGCGGCCATTTTCTCACATGAGATATCCTTGGGATTGATTGCTGGAAGTGGACATTGCTACCTTTGCTTTTTACATTACTAGGATATTGATGTCTTTGCTTTTTACATTACTAGGATATTGAAGTCTTTGTTTTTACAAGTGATTTGGAAACATGATTTTGGAAGGGCTAGAGCTATATTTCCTATAAAATCTCGAATTCAGTACATTCTAAATGAGTAAACATCGGTGACTGCATTCAAAACATTTTTTAAAATTTTTTGGATATGATGGTAATGCTTTTATACCCCTCAATTAATGAAGGTTAATTTAGGCGAAAATCTCCATATTTTGAAATTGAACTATTTGTGACAATCATTAATGGACCGCGACTGACTGACTGATAAAGATCCATCCTTCCCCGTGACAGTGACGGACGGACCGCCGCATTGTGTTTTTTTTTTGATATTGCTGCCTTTGCTTTTATATCCATCAAAAAAAACAACTAAATTGTATTTGAATCTTTAAAAATATATTCTACTAGCTGTGCCGGTGTGGCTTCGCATGGGTAGATTTTTAGAACACTGTTTGGATCGTCTAGAACTTTCACGAACCTTCTAGACCATTCTCCTTCCAGAACTTTCAAGAAATTCGAATGTACAGGAACCTTCTAGACACACCAACCCATTCCACCACTCAGTTTAGAACCTTATAGAACTTTGGGGAATTTTCAAGAACCTTCTCGTTCCAGAACTTTCTAGAGCAGGTTTTTCCGGAACCTACTAGACTCACCGACACAGTCAGCGCGCCTATTTTCAAACAATCTGAAGCATTTGCAGCCTTCCCATAACAAAACAATGTGCTAGAAAGCACATTTTCGTCACCCACGCACAGCCACCCCCACCAAACTCGCATATTTTCGATGTGACACCAAGGGCTATCCACCACCATAACCACCGGTGGGTGGTTGTGGCTGGTTGTGGGGAAAACTTGGCAGGTAGGGAAACACGGGTTTCTTTATATATATTAGGTCCTTACATATGAAATTGACGTTTTGCCGTACTGGCAAATTTGATCTCAAATATCTTCTCTTTGGTTAGGAATTCCAAATTTAAAATTATTCATGTATTTGTGTTTTGAAAATTATAATTCATTTGTTTTTTCCTCAATTGTTTTTTTCTTTGCGTCACTCAGTTTACAAAATGAAAAACTTGAAATATCGCAATATTTACGAGTACGAGTTCCACCGTGGCACCAGTGCTGCAGAAACGGCTCGAAGGATTAATGATGTGTATGGCGACGGTGCCGCAAAAGAAAACACAGTGCGTTTTTGGTTCCAACGTTTTCGTTCTGGAAATTTCGACCTGCAGAACAAGCCCCGTGGACGGCCGGAGACCAAAGTTGATAATGAAGAATTGAAGGCTATTGTGGAGGCGGATCCATCGCAAACCACATCCGAGTTAGCTGCAGGCTGCGGTGTTAGTGATAAAACTGTTTTAATCCACTTGAAGCAAATGGTAAGGTGAAAAAGCTTGAAAGGTGGGTACCTCACGAATTGAGTGAAGCAAATCAACAAACGCGCGTTGACTGCTGCGTTGCATTACTCAACCGGAACAATAATGAAGGGATTTTAAATCGAATCATTACCTGTGATGAAAAGTGGATCCTGTACGATAATCGGAAGCGCTCATCGCAATGGCTGAACCCTGCCGAACCAGCCAAACCATGCCCCAAGCGAAAATTGATTCCAAAAAAGTTACTTGTGAGCGTTGGTGGACTAGTGCTGGTGTCGTTCACTACAGCTTTCTTAAATTTGGCCAGACGATTACGGCAGATGTCTATTGTCAGCAACTGCAAACCATGATGGAAAAGCTAGCTGCTAAACAACCGAGGCTGGTTAATCGCTCTAGGCCACTGCTGCTTCATGATAACGCTAGACCACACACTGCACAACAGACGGCTACCAAAATTAGAGGAGCTTCAATTGGAATGTCTAAGACATCCACCGTACTCTCCGGACCTTGCCCCAACAGATTACCATTTTTTTCGAAATTTGGATAACTTCTTGCAAAGGAAAAAATTCAACTCCGATGGGGCAGTCCAAACCGCCTTCAATTTTATTGATTCCCGTCCGAATGGTTTTTTTAGTAAAGGGATCGATGAACTACCTATGAGATGGCAAAAGTGCATAGATAGCAATGGTACATACTTTGATTAAATAAATATATTATAATAAAAAAAATCGGCTTTATGTTCCTCCCATACTAAACGTCAATTTCATATGTAAGGACCTAATATATATTGATTTGCCCAAGTATTTTTTATATATTTATATTATTATAATTTACACAAAAATGCAAGTTATAATGTGTAGATCAATTAAAATCTCAATGTCTGCTAAGTATGATATTAATTTCACAGTGATTAAAGTAAATAGTCTTTCTTAGAAAATCTTCCTTCCACTATATTACGAATGTTGCCTGACACTTTGCAATTGATGAAAATGAGATAAGTACATACCATATTTATTTTATAGCCAGAGTGGAGATTTTTAAATTGGTATGCTTTTGATGAGATGCTTCCGATGCTTCGCAAACATGTAATCACTTATGACACGCCACTGTTACCAAATATTCATTTTCAAATACGCCACTCTCAATTTTCGTTAGTCGCAAATTGGGGGTTCTGCTTTTGAATCCCTCAATTAGATTAGGTAGGCGTTCAAAGTTAACGTTAAATGAAAATATCTTGGTTCTTATCTATTTTTATTCATAGCAAAATAACATTTTGATTATAGAACATACAAAATTTATTATTATTATTTTTTAAATATATAAATACATATTAAAACAAAACAACGGACAAATATATATTTTTTTAGATATCTAAATAAATTGAAATAATGGGCAAATAAATTAGTAGTAATAATAATATTTTAACAGGTTACACAAAACTGTTATTTGATTGTATCGATCGTAAGTGATTTTTGCAATTTGACGGGCAACCATTAGTACTAGACAACAGTTATATCTCAGTTACCAATCATCAATACAGTGAGATACAAATCTCAAATAACAGTATGTGTATAACCGGTAAAAATGACAGTGTAACCATCACTAGTTCACTTGAATGAAAGTAATGTTTTTTTTATTATTTATTTATTAATGCCCTACAGGGATTTTACCAACAATAAGGTAGAGTGTACATTTATAGAATGAATACTTTAAATGAAAATTAATTAATAATATAAATAAATAATATAAATATAAACATTGATGCCTTTTATGGCAGTCATAACATTTTTCTATTAAATAGCCTGTTATTATACTATTATAACAAATTTATATATCGATGAATCCTACATATAATATGGTAACCCACAAATGGACGATTTTGAATTTTTTGTGTATTTCATAGGCATTTAATTTTATCTTTAATTCCAAGAAAGAAAAAAAATATTTAGCAATAAATAATGTTTTTTTGATGTAATTTTTTTTTTCTTTCTTGGAATTAAAGATTAAATACATATGAAATACACAAAAAACTCAAAATCGTTGATTTGAGGGTTACGATATTATACGTAGGAGCCGTCATAATCATCACTATTAAAGTTAATAAATATTATTGTATAAAATACATTGACGTATTAAATACGTAAATAATAACATAATAATTCATAAACTTGACGCGCTAGGTAGTGTAATGGTCATGACGCTTGATCTGCATATTGTCAGATCAGACGTATACCTACGTCTCGTATATTTTTTATTTTATTTTTTGTCTATTAAGTGTTGGGATAAATATCTGACATCCCAATATTGCTATATTCAGAATAGCACAGATTATCTACAAAACTTATTCCCAGAAATTATGGACGCACTATACAAAAAAGTCGGTTATTTCAGAACTCTAGCACAGCTACAGCATAGGTAACTCATAGCACAGGTACAGTTACTGGCAAACTTCTTGAAAAATTTTGGCGTAATGGGGGAATACGCAGAAGACAAAATTTGGGTCTCGTTGGTGGAATGGTACGTGCGCAAACTTCCCCCGACTACGCCGAAAAATTTCAAGATGTTTGCCGGCTACTGTGCATAGTATTTTTTTATAATTCAATGATTTATATATAACATTTAAATAAATACAGCATTTACGATTATAAGAAATAATTTCGGCAGTACTTTCTCATTAAAAAAAACACAAATTTTTTGTATAAAAATATTAACATTCATTACACAAATACAGCTTGACAAAGTACGGCCCTGTTTCATAGTTCATGGCCACCATTACCCCCACCGCGCGACCTAAAATGCGTATTTTGCCTCACTTTTTGCAAGAGATTATGTATGTAACGCACCTTCTATTATCATTCTATGTTCTGTGTAACACTCCTACGCACTCTATTATCGGGGATTCCCCTAACATTGAATGAATGGATTCGAGTTCTCAAGTTGTCAATTGTTACTTGTTTCACAGCATAACATGAGTTATTTTATCTAATTTCATTGAGTTATTAATAAGGTTAGGTGCTCATTTCATGTAGTTTTTTTTTTTAATACATATTGTTCGTTCAATTTTATTTCCGTAGTGTGTTAATTCTTATAAAATAATTTCAAATTAAATCAAATAACATAACCTCTTGTAAGCGTGAAAAAAGTTATATTTGGAAACATTTCGATTAGAAATCTGGTACGTTAAATTTAAATATAACTATATTTGTTTGTTTTTGTTATAAAGAATAAAGATATTGGTTTGTGTACATGACCTGTTGTCAACAACCCAATATCTCACCTTCTGCTGATCCATTGCTTTCTGGCGTGAAGATATATATTTCCGTAAGCTGAAAAAAATGTATATAAAAACTGAAAGAAGTATTTTTAAAGTAAAATTTTTATTTGAAATTTTTTTTTCTAAATAGTTTTTTGAACTTTTTTTTTTCGAGAATTTTTTTCGAGCATTTAAAAACAAACTTTTTTGAAATTTTTTATTTTTGAGTTTTTTTTTATTATTTTTTTTTTACTAAACCGAACTGACATGTAAAGGATTATAAAAACCATGGCCATAAAAAGAAGTCAACAAGTCAACTTTCCTGGAGTACCTACCTGGAAAGTAAGATTCAACCAGATCTACTAAAATATTTGTAAGATTTTTATCAAAATGGTTTAGATTAGACTAGTTGTACTGAAGTGTCAATGCTATATACAGTATGGATAGTTTTTAAAGATGATAATTCAGTTCAGCAGTTAGGAAGAGTACAATCATCGAATGAGTTAAATTCTTCTAATAAACTTTCTCAAAAAGTAGGTATTCTCAATGAGACTCAGTTGTCCTTTGATGCATCAACCATTGATTTAAATTCAACTACAAAAGTGGATACAATAAGTAATGTTCTGCACAAAGTACCAGTTCAAGAATACACATTCCAAAAATAAATTCATTTGCAGCTTTAACAAATGATGTTCAGAATGAATTGTCAACTCAAGCAAAATCATCTGACAATTTATGCCTCGTAACTGTATTTCTGTTGGCTCTACTTCACTAATTATTGTTATTACAACCACCAAGGGCATATGTATATTTAGTTAATAAAAGTGTAGTCTGGCCAAAGAAAAAATTAGTAATACTATGCGTAAAAGAGAGTACATTTCTTCTGGCAAGTTCTATAATGGCAGTTAAAGAAGCAGAAATGGAAGACAAGGAAGAGAAAAACAATTAAGAATAGATAGAATGAAGAAAAAAGCTGGCAGTTTGAACAAAAGAAAAAAGTAACCAATAAAAACACATTTTACAATACTCCCTTTCTTTTTTTATCAAGTTTCGTGTCTACCAGATGCGTTGGAGTCTTTTCATACAACTTATTGTATGAAAAAACCATTAAAATTTTGAAAAATCCAAAATTATACGATAATTATTAAAAAAAAATTTAACGAAAATTTGATAGTTCTTTTTTATCGTCGCCGCGAGACTGCTTGCAAAGGTTCAGCTCGATTGGATCACGGGAAAAGGGTTAAAAATCGATCCAAAGTTTTTGCATCAAACAACCAGACGCTACGAATTAAAATAAAGGGAGTAAAAAAAACTCTTCTAGTTCATTTCTTCGGCCAAAAAGGTCGTAAAAAACGGTGTAATATCCCAGAAGATACAAATCAAAAGATTCTGAGCAGCCGTGAAAACCTGAGAATAAGATTTTTAAAAAAAACTCAACAAATGAGGAACAGTTGTGTATTTATCAAATCAAGATCTTCGGAAACTGAAGAATTAGAAAGAAGTCCAAAAAAAGGGGACTTCGCATTAGTGAAATTCAAAAGTAGTAAAAATATTGTACCCTGTTGCGTCGGAAGACAATGATAATGGTTGTGAAATAACTTATCTCAGGAAAGGAATGAAGAGTACCTAATACATATGTTATGCCACAAATACCTAATCTGGTATCTGTTGCAGAAAATAGTATTAAAATGATAATGTCATTACCCGCTTCCACAAAAGGGACTAAATTTCTTTCTAAAAATGTTCTCAGGTTTTCAAGGTCATTCAGAATCTTATATATCTATAATATATCTGACCTCTCTGGCCAACGTTTCGGATCTCATTGCAGGGCCCATCATCAGGGCTGATGTCGGCCAGAGAGGTCAGATATACATGGCAGAATATCCCAGAAAACTACAAGCAGAAAATTCTTTCTTACCTTTTCAAATTGATCTGTCCGGGTATTGTGTGGCATTAAAAGTTACCTCATTCTTTATCTATAGGCACGAAAATATCATAATTATAATAAAATTCATAATTTTCCTGTAGTTACTTACCTATCTTGTTTTATTTTTATTCTTCTATATACGTATAGCCTCGTACGCACAATTTACACACACTATTTCGATTGTATTTCTTAAATGGAGAGAGGTCTAGCTGATGCAAAAATAAAAACGGAGGACAATATTTAATAAAATCAAATAAAGGAAGGCGAATTTGCTATAAATAAGATACAGACAGTATTATTAATATTGATTCTTAGTTTTTTTTCTCTAGTTAATAATTACATATATCCGAACACTAAAGCCATGTATTCACTAGGGGACAAATTGTCCCTCAACAGCACGCGCGGTATAGAGTCTACGTGACGTTGCAACGTCGTGCACTGTTCCGCGACCTCGCGCACAACATAGCGCGGCATTTCTACGTGCCGTGGCAACGTTGCCATGCGCACGGTACCGGAGCGTACTCACTGCAACATTCCGCAGAGCGTCAGTACCACGTGGTATGTTTACAAGTGAATACGCATGCGCTGTATCTGTCAAGATGACAATGCGGGGAAACGAAATCGTTCTCGAACTCATCGAGCTGTATCGATCGAAGATCGCATAGAATGTCCGTCCTTCTTTCTCTTTGCAGTAAATAATTTCGCATTCTCCTCTTTTTTCTCCTCTTACTTTTCGATAAACTCATTAACATAAACAGATACGCGGCTATCATCATAACCTCATAGGGCGATATATTTCCGCGACGTCTGGAAAACAATAATTATTTGCAAAAAGGACCTTGTTTTTAATAATATTCAATTTACTACAGTAAAACTTCGTTAATTTGAAATTGCGACCCAAAAAAACATTACGAATTGCGCGGAACCCCGTTTTCGCCAAATGAGATACCGCAGCTGTCATCCATAACCTCATCGGATGACATTTCCGCGACAAGATATGCGAGTCCCGGTGTGCACACGTCAAATGACCGCGTCGTTGTCCCCGAAACATGAGCGTAGATGTTGATGCGACATGTCGAGCGGAATGTTTCGCGATTTGTCCCCTAGTGAATACATGGCTTAATGATATTCTAAAATTGCGATAGTTCTAAATTGCTGACTCAGCTATTTCCTGCAAGACCGTGTTATTGTCATTGTTAATGATTTGATCCATGTCTCCGGTATGTCTGTATAAATAATGCTCTCTCTATCTCATGTATACCAAATTGTATCTCATTTATATCCTCTTTCATATATACGGGGTGTAACAGAGCTAGTCCACAATACTTTACAGGTAGATTCCTGATTTAATTTTGAGTCCAAATTTTCCAAGCAACCGTAACCTAATATCAATAGTTATGGAGATATGCGACATCAAAGTTTGCATTTTTCAATTTTTCTGATTTTTTTGCAGAACCTTGGACTATCATTACAGTAACTTATATGAATATGAAAAATTTATTCCCTTTAAAGCCATGTTTTCACTAGGGGACAATGACGCGGTCATTTGACGTTTACACACCGGGACTCGCATATCACTTGTCGTCCGATGAGGTTATGTTGACAGCTGCGTATCTATTTACACTTGCCGCCCGATGAGGTTAGGATGACAGCTGCGTATCTATTTATTTTAACGAGTTTATCGAAACGTAAGAGGAGATAAAGGTGGTAGGTGCGAAATTATTTACTGCAAAGAAAAAGAAGGATGGATATTCTATGCGATCTTCGAATGTCTGACGGATCTTTTGTCAATTTCACTCGAATGACAACAACTGATTTTGACAATTTATTACAAATAATCGGCCCTTCCATAGCCAAGCAAGACAATATTAAGGAACGCTGTTGACTCTCACATCATTTTATTTTTATATTCACTGTTTGAAGTGTCCCACAAAATTATACGGCGATGAGTTCGGCGATTGAGGAGAACAATAATTTCGTTTCCCCACGTTAATGTCAGTTGACAGATACAACGCATGCGCATTCACTTGTAAACATACCACGTGATACTGACGCGCAGCCCGATGTCCCCGTGAGCTCGCCCGAGTACCGTGCGCATGGCAACGTTTCCGCGGCACGTAGAAATGCCCCGCTACGTTGTGCGCGACGTCGCGGAATAGTTGCAACGTCACGTAGACTCTATGCCGCGCGTGATGTTGAGAGATAATTTGTCCCCTAGTAAATACATGATTTAATACAAGTCAAACAAAATGATAAAATTCCAATTAGAATTTCTGCAGTTATTCAGTTGTTCAACATTTCGTTAAAAAGTAAATATTGAAAAAATACAAAATTTGATATTGCACAACTCCATAATAACCATTCATATTAGTTAGATCATGGTTGCTTGAACATTTTCGACTCATAATCAAGGCAGGAATCTACCTGTAAAATATTTTGGACTATCTCTGTTACACCCTGTATATATTATCTTTCATTAAAGTATCATTAGTGTTTGAACAAAATTGTTTCTTAGAATCATCCCGCGGGGTAAGGGACAATTTTAGAGAAGCGGCCGAAAAGGTTGAAACCAGATGTTTCTCTGCAAATACGACGGATCTGGGGATGACTAAAAGGGGACGTGGGGAAGACATTTTTCGAAGCAGTTTAACTAAGCCTATACTATGAATTTCACTTAATATAGCAGTTTACCTGACCTAGACTCAATCCCTCAGCCATTTGATCTCCACTCTAGAGTAACACCCATTTTATTGAACCTACTATAAACTTTTGGTATAGTCCGTCTAACTTATCTGAAGAATGGCCAAATTTGGAACTAACGACGCCATATTGGATTATCTACAGCTGACAGACCTTTGACAGACTTTGTTTACAGAGGGGTTCATGACTGTTTCGATAGTTTTTTAAGAAAATTTTAGACTGTCACCATACCAAAAACCATTAAAAGCGGGGTTCGGGAAATAATCTTGAAAATGCACACGTTTTTTGAAGAGGAACAATGCCTAAAAGCCCCAATTATACCGTTTGATTTTGTTCATATATGTATTGCCGCCGCTTCATGTTAGTGCTGCCATGCAGTTATAATGATTTTCTCATACTTAGTTTTTTATTTTACTATTATACAATTTCTTCAGGTATTTCTGAATCGGCAATTTACAAAATAGTTAAAGAAGGTAAAGCGGCCGTGGAAATAGGCATTAAAATATCTACACCCGGAAAAAAAGAAAAAGGATAAGTGGAATAATTGATATTGATGACTTTGATTTGGGAGTCATCAGGCGAAAGGTACACGATTTTTATACTTTTAAGAAAGAGTTACCTACATTAAGTAAACTGCAAAAGGTATTGAAAGAAAATATAAATTTTCAAGGACATCGTGAGATATTATGTAAATTACTGCATAAGCTAGGTTTTCGTTTTCGGAAGACTAAAAGTAACCGTAAGGTGCTTATAGAACGCAATGATATAATAAATATGTGCCATGAGAGCAAAATTCTTGTATGAATTAAGGAAGAATGAAACTTCTTTGAATCGGCGGCCAGTCATATATCTAGATGAAACATATATACATACCTCACACTCAGCAGATAAATGTTGGCAGAGTGAAGATGTCGAAGGTATATTCAAACCAATATCTAAAGGTCAGTGCTTCATAATTGTCAATGCAGGAGGGGAAACTAACATGTTCATTTGTATAACCATCTTTTTTTCAAAAATAAACTTTTTTATTTATGCACATTAAAGACTGGTTGCATCAACTTACTTTATAGCAATAGTTCATTTAAAGCATAGATTTTTACGAGAGCGAGTTGTTTGATCGGTGGAAAACGCAAAATGTCTATGCTTTGAACGAAAGATTACTATAAACCAAGTTGATACAACGGCCCTAAACCGATTGATATCCTTAGGTGTTACTGAGTTAAACATGGAGGTCAGATTATTAGGTATGAGACACCGAATAAAACCGGCACCACACTGCGCGGATCTTCCGCCGCGTCTCTTCTGTCGCGGAACATCGCTACATTTCTTTCCATACAATATGCGCTTATTAAACACACTACGCGGATGATCGGTCGATCTATTTGCTTTGCTGATTTGGCGCAACGGAAGAGACGCGGCGGAATATCTGCGTAATGTGGCGCCGACCTAAAAGAATTATTATTGAAAATTGTATTTTTCTTTGATTTTGAAAAAACGCCATTTGGTGACGTGTATTTTGCGAATGTATATTTTGATAAACTTATATGTACATTAGTTTAATTTTTTTGTTTTTTATCGTGTCGTATATTGCTTAATAAATTGTTTAAGAAAAAACGAATTTGCAAAAAATTCCCTAAAAATGAGATAATTTTTAGACTATGGGCAGCACCACAACGATTGGGACGCCCTCCTTTATTCTCCAGATAAGTTAGACGGACTCTACATATAGTTTATATTCTCTTTTCTATGCCTATTGTGCCGTTGTCTGTGGTTACTGTGGTATAGTCCGTCTAACTTATCTGAAGAATGGCCAAATTTGGAACTAACGACGCCATATTGGAATATCTACAGCTGACAGACCTTTGACAGACTTTGTTTACAGAGGGGTTCACGACGGTTTCGATAGTTTTTTAAGAAAATTTTAGATTGTCACCATGCCAAAACCATTAAAAGCGGTGTTCGGGAAATAATCTTGAAAATACACAGATTTTTTGAAGAGGAACAAAGTCTAAAAGCCCCAATTATATCGTTTGATTTTGTTCATAGACTTATTGCCGCCACTTCAGGTTAGTGCTGCCATGCAGTTATAATGATTTTCCCATACTTAGTTTTTTATTTTACTATTATACAATTTCTTCAGGTATTTCTGAATCGGCAATTTACAAAATAGTTAAAGAAGGTAAAGTGGCCGTGGAAATGGGCATTAAAATATCTATACCCGGAAAAAAAAGAACAATGATAAGTGGAAAAATTGAATTAGAAGCCGTAAGATGAGAAAAGTTTTAGAACATATTTTATTCGATAATTTTTTTACATAGAATTTTTATTATTTATACTTTTTATTACATAATTCATTAACGAGTTCATTTGTATAAACATCTTTTTTCAAAAATAAACTTTTTTATTTATGCACATTAAAGACTGGTTGTATCAACTTACTTTATAGCAATAGTTCATTTAAAGCATAGATTTTTACGAGAGCGAGTTGTTTGATCGGTGGAAAATGCAAAATATCTATGCTTTGAACGAAAGATTACTATAAACCAAGTTAATACAACGGCCCTAAACCGATTGATATCCTTAGGTGTTACTGAGTTAAACATGGTGGTCATGATCATTAGGTATGAGACACCGAATAAAACCGGCGCCACACTGCGCGGATCTTCCGCCGCGTCTCTTCTGTCGTGGAACATCGCTACATTTCTTTCCATACAATATGCGCTTATTAAACACACTACGCGGATGATCGGTCGATCTATTTGCTTTGCCGATTTGGCGCAACGGAAAAGACGCGGCGGAAGATCTGCTTAATGTGGCGCCGGCCGAAAAGAATTATTATTGTTTGTTTTTTTCCCTAAAAATTGTATTTTTCTTTGATTTTGAAAAAACGCCATTTTGTGACGTTGTGTATTTTACGAATGTATATTTTGATAAATTTATTTGTACGTTAGTTTACATTTTTTGTTTTTTATCGTGTCGTACAGTAGCCGGCAAACATCTTGAAATTCTGCGGCGTAGTGGGGGGACGTTTGCGCATCTACCTTTCTACCAACGAGACCCAAATTTCGTCTTCTGCGCATTCCCCCACTTAGCCAAAGAATTTCATGAAGTTTGCCGGCAACTGTATACTGCTTAATAACTTGTTTAAGAAAAAACGAATTTGCGTAAAATTCCCTACAAATGAGATAATTTTTAGACTATGGGCAGTACCACAACGATTGGGACGCCCTCCTTTATTCTCCAGATAAGTTGGACGGACTATACAGGTACATGACGTATAGTCCGTCCAACTTATCTGGAGAATAAAGGAGGGCGTCCCAATCGTTGTGGTACTGCCGATAGTCTAAAAATTATCTCATTTGTAGGGAATTTTTTGCAAATTCGTTTTTTCTTAAATTAGTTATTAAGCAGTATACGACACGATAAAAAACAAAAAATGTAAACTAACGTACAAATAAATTTATCAAAATATACATTCGTAAAATACACAACGTCACAAAATGGCGTTTTTTCAAAATCAAAGAAAAATACAATTTTTAGGAAAAAAACCAAACAATAATAATTCTTTTAGGCCGGCGCCACATTACGCAGATCTTCCGCCGCGTCTTTTCCGTTGCGCCAAATCGGCAAAGCAAATAGATCGACCGATCATCCGCGTAGTGTGTTTAATAAGCGCATATTGTATGGAAAGAAATGTAGCGATGTTCCACGACAGAAGAGACGCGGCGGAAGATCCGCGCAGTGTGGCGCCGGTTTTATTCGGTGTCTCATACCTAATGATCATGACCACCATGTTTAACTCAGTAACACGTAAGGATATCAATCGGTTTAGGGCCGTTGTATCAACTTGGTTTATAGTAATCTTTCGTTCAAAGCATAGATATTTTGCATTTTCCACCGATCAAAT